>CAJPIZ010004161.1:0-10622 GCA_905368565.1 Medioppia subpectinata
TCTCTCTCTCTCTCTCTCTCTCTCTCTCTCTCTCTCCCCTCCAATTCAAGTTCATTATTGAGTATTGTGTAAAATAGCGTTTTTAAGCTATTAATACATGTAACTGTATTACTGTATTACAAATATAACCCTTATTTCTGTGGCCATTCGCACCTATTTTCCAATTCCATATAAAATAATTTCCAATTCATTAAAAAAGAGCTGACATTTATTATCCAATGTTTTACACATGTCTTTCATTTAAATTATAAATATTTGTCTACATTTCGATTATGTATTGTTAAGAGTTTTTATGAAAAATTAAATTATAAGAAAAACAAACACTTTATTTGTGTTTTCATTCATCGGTGTCGTCAGAGTCCTCGTCATCGGAGATATATCTCTTGGTCTGTCGAGCCATTCGAGGTTTGTTGCGCGAAGTGGACGCTTCTGAAGACCTGGATTTGCATTTCATTTTCATCTTCATCTTCAAATTCGAGTCGTCGTCGTCGTCCTCTTCCTCTTCAGCGTCTTCTTCGCCCTAACATACAAACCATAGCAACCATTATATGGAATCATTAGTCATATACTTAGCATTCAAGGGCTAACATGAGTACAAACCTCGTCGTCGTCTTCATTGTTGTCGTTGTTGTCTTCGGCGAAGGACTCGTCATTCTTCTCGAAGTTCTCTCTGGCTTTAGTGAACACGGATTGCAACATAATTGAGTCCTCATAGATGAGCGATCCCTCCACGTTATAGGTCTGGGCGTTGCGACACAACTGCATGAAGTCTTCCTGAAGATCGTCTAAACCCCTGTACCTATGATTCGAGATCCGACTCTTGATTTTCTTGATGTCAACCGGTTTTCGGATCACTTCATAATAATCGGGCAATTCTTTACGAGACGGCAGTTCGAGGAAAGCTTCGGACAGAACTCTATCATCAGAATCGACATAATTGATGACAAAACTGAGCAATTTTTTCATTTTTGCCAATAATTTTGGTGGGTTTGGGGGGTGTTTCTCGAGTGTAGGTCTGCCCCTCTTCTTCTTGGTTTGAGGGGTGGGCTTCTCGTCGTCATCGTCGTAGTCATAAGCCTTGCGTTTCTTGCCCTTCCCTTTGCCCCCTTTCTGACGCTTTGTAGACCGAGTGCTCACTTCGAGTTCATCCAAATTGCCGTCTTCTATGGCTTTAAGCCATTGCTTTTCAGTCAAAGAGTCGCTATAATCCACTTCTTTGCGCTGTCGGGAACCGCGACCGAACAGTTTGTCATCCTCTTCCTCATGGGTGAGCCGCTCCACTTCGGCGTCGTCTTTGATGAGCCAAACGGGCATTTCGTCCTCTTCCATGAGGCGAGGCCTGCGCTTTATACTGCGCGCCTCATCCCTGCGCCGGTCAATGTCCATCTTCTGGAACAACTCAAACTCCTCCTCACTTCTGGCAATCATTTGATTGATGGTCTCGTCGTCCGGAACCTCATTCTCGTCTTCCTCTTCGTCCTGTTCGTCATTTTGAAGGATTGCCTAACAATTCAAACACAATCACCAATTAATGTCAATTACTGCCATTCATTCAATACAACACAATATCAAACATTTGCAATACCTGTAGGAATTGTTTGCGCTCGTGTCCGGTCGACTTCTGGTCAAACATTCCCGCCTGAATCACCTTCTCATCCAAATTGAGTTTATACTTAGCGGCGGCGAGAATGCGCTCTTCAACTGAGTTGACGGTCACTAAACGCAAGACTCGCACTTCGTTTTTCTGACCGATTCGATGAGCCCTGTCCTGAGCCTGAAGGTCCTGATGTGGGTTCCAATCCGAGTCGAATATAACCACTGTATCGGCCGCCTGTAGATTCAGTCCCAGTCCTCCCGCGCGAGTCGACAACAAAAATACAAAATAATTAGAGTTCTTGTCGTTAAAGAGCTCGAGAAGTTGTCCCCTGTCTTCTGCTTTTGTGGTGCCGTCGAGTCTAAGGTATGTAAAGCTCCGGTAATTGAAATAGTCTTCCAATATAGTCATGGCAGTAGTCATCTGACAAAAGAGCAAAACCCGATGGTTTGTTGCCTTGAGTTTGGGCAGAATCCTGTCCAACAGCTCAAACTTGCCCGACGCCCGGAACAGGTCAGGTCCGGACACTATTTTGTCCGCCTGTCCCAAGTGGTCGGCAAAGGCCTCCTCTATGTGTTGGAACATAAAGGGATGGTTACATATCTTCCTTAACTGCATGATTGAGTTCATCAGAGTTCTGGTTCCGCCCTTTCCTTTCTTGTCCTTTTCCGAGCCGTCCGTCAAAAGGACCCCTAAAAGTGTCGGTCATTACAAACAACTCAATAATCATTAATCGTATAATCGTTTTGATAGTCACATACCTTTGCTCTGCATATGTCTGTAAAGGAGGCGCTGAAGTGCAGACATATCGCACTTTACACAATACTCCACTTTGTCTGGCAGTTGACTCTCCACTTCTTTCTTAAGTCGTCTCAATAGAAAAGGTCTCAAAACTTTATGCAAACGCCGTATAATAAGAATAGTCTCCTCTTCATTGAGCTCAACCTTCTCGCCAGTGGTAGCAAAGGGTGCGTTAAACCACTGTTCAAATGTATTGCAACATTTGAATATCGAGGGCAACAAAAAGTTCAATAGAGCCCAGAGTTCGGGTAATTTGTTTTGAAGCGGAGTTCCGGTGAGGAGTAGGCGATGAGGGGCTGAATAGTGTGTATTAAGGATTTGGGTGAGTTTGCAGTGATGGTTCTTCATGCGATGGCCCTCATCGATGATCATGTATTTCCACCTAAGTTTGGCCAGTATTGCCTTATCTTTGATTACATATTCATAAGTAGTCAACAAAACGTTAAATTTGCTTGACTTCAGATTCGTTGATATAATTCGGCGCACATTTGGAGAGCCTATAATCAAGTGAACAAATGGTAAGTAGTGGTAAGAATGTAGGTAATACTATTTGCGAGTTGGCTAAGCATTACCCTTATATGCAACTTTGATAACAGTGGGCGCCCAGCGGTCAAACTCAAGCATCCAATTAGACATTGTGGAGAGCGGAACAATGATCAGATAGGGGCCATTATTACGCTTGTGTTCAATCAAATGGGTTATCAATGCAATCGTCTGTATAGTCTTCCCTAAACCCATCTCATCGGCCAAAATGCCATTCAAATTGTTGTTATACAGAGAAACCAACCATTCGAGACCTTTAACCTGATATGCCTTAAGCGTGCCATTGGTTATAATAGTGGGCTGTTCTGTGATCTGCTCTCTGATGCCGTGAGCGATGTTATAGTAATTAATATTGTCGGCCAAGTCTTTGTTGTACTCGTCGTCTTCGGCAGAAACGGCTGCGCCCGGCTTTTGTTCCGGATTTCGCAGCTGCTGTACCATCGCTGCCGTTATCTGTTCCGCCCTCTCCTCGTCCTCACTCGCGTCGTACTCCTCTTCGTCATACTCCTCATAGTCTTCGTCTTCATCTCTGGGCGCCTCAACATATCCCGGATGAACATCAAGCCATGCCTTGAGCTGAGAGGCCACCGGTGCCTCTTTACCGGTGATGATATTGCCCTCGGGATCCATTACATTCACGTGAATCTCCGAGTGCTGCGAACTCTCGTCCAAAACACCTAAAAAGTCATCGCATATACAATCGCTTAAATACATTCTATCACTTGATTCACTTCTTCATACCTTCAGAAAGTGAAGAGCTGTTGGGATCAGCGGTGGAGTTAGCGTCGAGTTTGGCCTCTTCGGGCGCCTTCTTCTTCTTCACTTTGCGTCTCTGGGATCGTCTCTTCCTCTTCTGCTCGTCTTTGTGCTGCCGAACCATATCTGTTAAGTTCTTAATGTATTCGTCGGTCTGCGATAAGAGGAAAGCGAGGCGTTTGTCCTTCTTCTGGTCGATGAGTTTGCGATAGCCCTCCTCGTCCTCAGCCATGAGCCGCCGCATGCGCTCCTTCTCGACCCTCTCCTGTTCCTTCTTCTGCTCCCTCTCGGTGTTGGCGTGATATACGGCCACAGCTTTGTTCACTTTCGACACTTTGACTAAAGTGTTTCTGTGGTAATCCTTGAAGTCCTTTGCGTGTTGGAGCACAGCGTTGAGGTACTCCTGATGTTTCTGCCGTCGTTTGCGGTCCTGTTCTATCTTCTGTTGTTTCTCCAACTTCTCGGTAATCCTGGCCTCTCGTAAACCAATACGTTTGGTTCGTTTGTATAGCTTTGGATTCAAACCCGTCTCCAAAGTGGTGTCTCTTCTCATACACGCAACCTATCATTCAGACATTAGACGGCATAACAATCACTGCAGTCAATACCATCAATACATACCACTTCTTGTCTCAACTGTTTCTGGAAGTTCAAGAGTCTGAGCGCTCGTAATTCGATCATAGCTTTGGTGCGCATGTCTTGGGCCAAACTCGCGGGAAGAGTTGACAACTGTTGGATGCGATGCGCGATTCGCTGAGAGATACGATTCTCGCGTTCCTTCAGGATCTCAATGGGATCGATGCCCACAGGTTTGGCCACAGGTGTGACGCGATTCTGCTTCTGCTGCTGGAGCTGAGCCATCATTCCCTGGTATGCGTTCATCTGCTGCTGAGACATCGACGGCCCGTTCGCCGACTCATTCATTAATGGCGGCGGCATTGATGGCATTGATGTGCCGTTCACTGGCGTCGGACCACCAATTGAACCACCAATTGCTTGTGGAGACGGACCAGACATCGCACTCTTGTTACCTGTTTGCGAGTTCTGTACTGCCATTTGATTCACATGATTGCCACCCATATTAGGCGGTGGAAGCGTTGCAACCTGTGATGAAGCCATCAGTGGCGGCGGTACTTGTGGTGGTAATGGAGACATATGTGTAGTCATTGTCTGCTGCGGGGGCGGCACAGGGGGTCCAACAGGTGGCGCATTGGGCGGACCCATTGGCAAACGTATCATCTGTTGTGATGGATCTGTTGGTGGTCTCCACTGTTGTGGCATTTGTTGCTGAGGAGGGGGTGGAGGGGGCGGACCCATGGGTTGCAATTGTGGTGAAGAGGGTGCGGAGGGAGTGATGCGTTTGCCCTGAATGGCAGCCGTGATGTGGTCAGGGATGGGCTGATTGCGGGCCAACAGTCGGTACGCCATAATCTGATACCGCAATTGATTCACTTGTTGTCCATTGAGTTTGCTTTCATTCTGCGGGAACTGTTGGGCGCCGGCAGTCATGTAATCGCCATTCAATGGAGACATGGATTGTGGCGATTGAGGCGGCGGTGGAGGCAATAGTTGTTGCGATTGTGGCGGTGGCTGTTGTGGGGGGTGTGGAGGGTGTGGGGCGTGAGGGCCCTGAAGAGGTGGTCCCTGTAGTGGTTGAGAGGGCCCAACCGGTTGTGGTTGTGGTGGCGCTGAATGAGAGTACTGTTGGTTGTGTTGATTGTGTGGCCCGTAATTCATCATCAGTTGATTGATTGGAGGCATTGCTGGCATCGGAGGGCCCGCCAACTGCTGCGGGGGAGGCGTGCCGTACGGCACCGGAGGCGTCGACATGTGTTGACAATTGTCACTCAATTGATCCAAACATTGAGTTACAATTCAATACTCAATGATTACACTTTTATTACACTTTTATTCACACAAATGACACACAAATGGCGATACAAACCAAACAATGAATCCCACAATAGCTTCACATCAATCACGACATCAATTACGACATCAATTGTTTGGCAAACAGTTATGTAAGTATACATACCCTGTATTGAGTGGTCATATCATACATGTATTGCACATACAGTACATTCTATATTAATATTCATCATTTATTATTCAATATTCATATACTGTATAATATAGAATTTGACCATGTTAATTGATGAGTTGACAGTGCATGTACTTTGTAAATACTGTATAATACGTATATTGCTTATAGGATATACTGTAATGAAATATTATTATATGTGGTTGTATTGTTCGGGGTGGGTTTTTAAAAATATTTTTTCATTGTCCACTATTTAACGCTCAAACCAAATATGAAATCTGTTTTTTATTTGAAATATTTTTTGAGATATTTAATTTTAGAGATTTACCAATCAATTTAAACTCAATCAAACATAACACAATTTAAGTTATTAAAACTATTAAGAAGTTACAGTAGAATTACAATTTAAGAACTTATGTTAACCCATAGAATATGATAAAATATAGCCAATAAGCAAATTTGCAGATAGTTAATATTACAATCATATCAAATATACTCAATTCAATCCAATTTGCAATCATTATTTTAATTCGGATAATGTATTGTAATTTCAAATCAGAATCACGTAAAACCAGACATCAAAACATTTACATAACAAAATTGATTAAATTTATACACATTTTCAAAACAAATATAAAGATCTTTAATAAAAACGGTTCCAATTACTTTTGCGATTACTAGGGATCTATTAAAGTGATAATATTTACTATATAGTTTTTTTTAAATATTTGAATACAATTAATTATATCGTTAAATACTACATTAAGTGCTAATAATGTTAGTAGAATTTTTTAAAATCTCATTTTAAACGCAAAATATCGTAAATTAAAATATTGAGTTTTTAAGGTTTTATTCCTATAATACAATTCCTAAAACATACACATTATATGTATAATTAGGAGAAGATTGCGGTATAAAACCGGTATTTTATATAACTGTAAATACTGTATATGAGATACGCAACTTTTGCCAAATTTTCGCATACCTTATATAACCTCTCACTTGTTTCCGCGTCTCAGTTCAGGTCTTCAGCCTCTCATCATTGAATACCTCAATACAAGACTACTTGGAAATTAGTTTCATATTAAGTGACTTAAGTAATGGTTGAGTCGACCATCGGTTCAATTTTACTGCAATTGCAGAAAATATTATTTATAATTTGGACTGCAATTAAAACATATCTCAATGGACCATATTATTCATATCTAGAACTCAACCGCAACTATGGATTATTTGGTAAAATATCAATAATAATTTGATCATTAATTATTTCTAACCTTAATTCTCATAATATTATGATTGCAATAAACAATTTGTTTTTTTATTAACTCAATAGTAATGTCATTAACTTTGTTTTAAAAGTGATAATTGCAATAACGACTTATTAGTTGAGTTTAGTATTAAAAGTGCTGTTATATGACATAATACTGTAAATTTATACATATTGTATTACTTTTATGTAAAGCTGAGTAAACTAAAGTGAATAATTTTTAGAGTGCTACACATTTGGTTTCACACTTTTTATTAAAATTAAAGTTTGTCATCATTTGGGCAGAAACACCGTGTAAAGTTCAATTTAATAGTTTCTCTCCTATTGTTTTAACATGGTTGATTATTATTAAAATTTAAATCATTGGTTTAAGTTAATTATCTTCTAAATAAAATTAATTTATATTTTGCATAACAAAACCGCGTTGTTTTAGGGGACCAAGATAATAAGTTTTCCCCCAATATTTGCATAGTTTAAACACTACTAAATCATTTCATGACATAAACTAAAAAATTATATTGCTAGAAATTAAAACAAAGTTAATAAATTGTATTAAATGGTTTGTAAAAATGTGAACATGTTTTTGATGACATTGTATTTAAAATTAGGCAAAATTCGCAAATTAAGTGTAGAAGATAGCGATATTCCCGCGTCATTGAATGGCAAGGTATGTGTAATCACTGGCGGAAGTCGAGGAATAGGTATGGAAGTAGTGAAGCATTTATTGAAGAAAGGATGTCATGTGATAACCGGCTCATCAGCTAATGAGGATGAGATGCAAAGAAGACGTAACTTAATTGTACAACAATTAGGCGATCAAATGTGCGGACGACTTGATATGTGGTCATTAAATCTGTGTTCAATGGACTCAGTTATGGAATTTATAAGCAAATTCAAACACTCATCACTGGGCGTACATTACTTGATATGCAACGGAGGTGTTATGTTTGCACCTTTTACGCTAACTCAGGATGGATTTGAGACACATTTAGCCATCAATTATTTTAGTCATTGTCTTCTAATTTCTCATTTAATTGACAATTTAGTGGATTCTGGCAAACAATGCGGTCAAAAGTCACGTATTGTATGCGTGTCTTCCGGAGCTCACAGACCGGCAAAAATGCGTTTAAATGACTTACAATCCGAGCGCCTGTTCTCCACATATCACGCGTACGCGCAGTCAAAATTGGCTCAAATCATGTTTGTCTATAAATTCAACGAATGGCTTCAAAGTGTGAGCGAGTGGTCACACTTTGTCACCATAACATGTCTTCATCCGGGCGTCTGTCGCACAGATCTCATGAAAGAATTTAATTTCTTTAATTTAAGGCCCATTCAAGCACTTCCCATATTTCGAGTAAAGTATCATTTCTTCTTAATTGATCAAGACAACTGATCAATTCCATTATACAATTGATCAAATATGACCATGTTTACACATTTTGATTTTATAATCATTGAATTTAGTCGGCAGAAGAAGGCGCTGAGACTACACTTTATGCTACCCTGTCGTCAGAAATTGAAGGAATAAGTGGTGTATATCTAGAGGACTGTTGTGTTAGGACATCAAGTAAACGGTCATACGATAAGAAGATACAGGAATTGCTTTGGAATAACACATGGATTTTGTTGGCTAAATGGATGCCTAATATGTCGTTTGAAATGGTTTCCGAATGCGATAAAGTGCATAATCTTTAGTGCAAATTGTATACTAATCAAGACAATTATGGCACTAATTAAATATTCATCACTACATTTGGAACATAGAGATCCGTTATTGCTAAAAAAGAATAACTTTTTGTTAATATAACATTTTGTGTTAGAGATTGATGTGATTATAGTAAAGTTTACATACATGTATCTATATTTATATACATATGTATGTATATTTCAAAATTAGTAACTCATTATTAATTAATATTACTCCCACTGGTCGCTGGACTAATTTAAATGCGACCACACAACACACCGCATTTTAATAGGGATCACACAGCGATCATATGCGTTAACCCAGGAGGGGGTGGGGGAGGGGTGGCCGAACAAACTTATAAACCACATTATTCATACCTTCTTAGCACTAAACTAATAATATTATGTTAACTTTTTGAACGTTAATTTGATTACATGCAATGGAATCAGTTCCAAGTGATGTTGACATACATGGTCAAATCAGATAAATCTATTCTAAAAATGTAATTTGATTATCAAATGGGAACCAATGTATGGTTTTATGGTGTTTTTTTGTATCAAGTTCATTACAATTTAATCTAATAATATTTCAATCTAATAGACCCTGAATAAGATTTTCACGTATTTTTATTTTACAAACTATGGTTAGTTCTAAATGATGGTTTAATAAACTTCTAAATATTCCTTGTTAAACTAGTTTTAAACTGTGTTTTCTCAGCTTTAATTTTGTTATACTTTGTTATTGAGGATTAAATAATAACTATAAAATGTTGATATAAGCTAAGCCCCATCATATGTTGGAGTTCTGAGTTCTTTGTGTAACACTACTAACACAATCACATCACATCTCATTCTTATCCATTTAATAGCATTTTTACAAATAGTGTCACATTTATAAAATACAATTATTTTATTTAATTACAAATACAGCATGATATATAAAGATATTATCATTGTTTTATTGATATTTCACCTCTTATTTATTTTACTTTAAACATTCAAATCATTTATTCGTTGTATTTAACAGTGAATATTTATTTATAAAAAAAACATTCCAATAAAACTTTTCCAATATCAAAATATTTTTATTGTTTATAAAATCATTTTTTCAAATCTAGTTTAATGTCATATAAAAGTAAATTACTGATCATTTTTAAATATAATTAAAACATGGTATGATCAATGTTTGTCATAATAACTGCCTTGAAATATATGGTCATGCATGGATGTTTGCAATTATAAGTGAATTTCACACATTTGAAGACTTGGAAATTGTTGCAATTATTTCACAATATATTACAATACATGCATTGTATGTAATGGTTGAATCACATGTGTAAGAATCCCAAATTGACATATTATTATTGTTAAAATAGTAAATTTAGAAATATTTTCATATTTAATATCTTTAATAATAAATTATTTGTACAAAATATTACATTATATTAAATTTTATAAATAGTTATTTATGATAAGAATAAAGGAATTGCAATTACAAAGCATGTAAAAACCACTGCAACTACTGTATATGGTGTTAGTTATAATTTAAATTTAACATATCTACATCTCTAAGTACCAGAATCCCAGTTTTCTAAAGTTCTATTCAGTTGTTAACTCACAAGAATTTTTATTATTTATAGTCGGTTTTTTGAAAAATGTACACAAAAATATTTGATCAAAAATTAATCAATTTTTTAAAAATAATTTATTTAAAATCAAAAATACTGTAATAAAAATACAAAAATACTGTAACTGTATTACGTTTAAAGTGATTATTGGGTTATTGAAATTCACTATTAGTTACTGTGCAGTCAGTATGTTTACAAAGAGTGTTGATGTAACAACCCCCGATACAAAGGGGGTATCGATATATTTGTTTACTAGTTGTTTACTCGCGTTGCTTAGCAATTATAGACTCACTTCTTGTA
>CAJPIZ010004162.1:0-10621 GCA_905368565.1 Medioppia subpectinata
ATTCATATCAGAATAGTGGTTAAAAATTCCAGGAATGCCTCAATCAACCATTTGAGAAAATTGTAGATTAATAATAATTTGATTATCACATCTGGTGCCCGAGTAATTGATTTTTAAAAAAGGTCATTTACAAAATCCGTCTCGTGTTATAAACTTTTAACTTTTTATACTCTTAACAAATCAGTTCATTTTCTAGAGAGTGGCGCAGTGAATGCAATGTATCTATTCCAAGCACTAAATCTTCACTTTACTGTATTAACTTTGTGAAATCAATGTCTAAACTATACACAAGTGAATATTCGGTTATGCATAGCGTATCCTCCGCTTCATAATCGCTCTATCCTTATGTGTATCTTATGTTACGTTTCCTATATGTTTGAGGGTTATTATATAATGTCTAGATCTAATACTTTTTTGAGATATCCGAATTTACTTTAGCGGAGTCCATTAAGTTACACCTAATACAATTTTTTAGACATTTTGAATCAATATTATATTGAAGATCAAGTAAGTTATTTTTAAATACAAGTTCAGTTTTAATAATGATTAAATACCATTTAACGTGGTCTGCTGTAAAATTGGTATTAGGATTACTCGCGGCCACCATAGCTCGGGTATACGCATCTCTAAACGGTTTCATTTCCCCATTCATGTCATGCACTTCCTTGAAATACGACAACAATTTTTCGTCCATTTTTCCCGCCGTTATTTTATCGCATAGCTGTTTATATATGTGTTTCGATTTTTCAACGCCGTCTACAAATTTAACCACATTTTGACTCTTGCCGTACAAATCGTAAAATGTTTTGACTGTTGATTGACTTCTGTTGATTATATTTTTGGAATTATAATTATTTATTTACTTTTAATTTAGTGAAATATCTATAACGTCTAATAATAAGGTTGTGTTTAGTAATTGTCAACAATAATATATAACAAATTTAATAACGTTTTGTTTTGTTAAATTAATTATCATTGTAACAATAATTAAAATTAATATAAATAAGATAAGATAAGATTATTCTTTCTTATACACCTAATGTACTCAACCGAAGACTGATCTCCGATACAGAGTTGTGTGTCCTCGTGTTAGACAACTCAGTTGCCCTGCCATTCAGTGGACACACTGATACAATCTAGCGTCCGTATTAACGAGGGCACGCCGACTACCCTACGCCATCGGTTTACATGTATGAACTTGATTGAATGCTTGAAATTCGCGCCTTTTTAGAGCTTCCCCTTTGGGACGCGAACGCAAAATGATGCGAAGCGCTAAACTTAAAACACTACTTTTTAATGCAGTGCTTTTACTCTATTACGCCAAACCTCAGACTCTGATGTACATGATAACATTTGATATATAATTTAACACATGATTTAATATACAGTTAACATTTGTATCTTCAAATGGTCGGGTCTTGACAAATGATTTCAAGATAGAAGGATTTCGAGTTACAAAAATTCGGATTACAATATTTAATATGAGTAAAATTTCAAGTTAGAAGTTTATAGCTCACGTTAGATGTGAAATTAGTGTAAAAATATTTAGTTTTTCATATATTGAATTGGATGTTTCTTTTACACAGTTAAACCTAAATGTGTTCAGTAATTATGTTAGGCTAGTGTTGCCAACTCTAATCGACTTCCGCCTTGAAAAATAAAATTTCTTTCTAAATTCACTTTGATTAAACCTTGACCACTATTATCATTGCATATTTGATTATAAACATTTTTGAAATATGAGTAAAATGTTAATCAAAGTTTTAATTTAATTGGAACAATAAGTTTTCTTATAATAAGTGTATTTTCTATATAAGAAATCTGCTGTTTCAAGACAAAGGTTTTTCCTGTGATAGGGTTTTTCTATAAAGGGTTTGTTTTGCTATTATATATGTAAAGATAAAATGAAATAATACCTAGAATTTAATTAATAATTTATATTTCAACATTTATTTCATCTAATTGTGAAACAATTCACTTTAATTTTAAGCTATAAATTACTTATTGTAACACATATTCACACACAAACTCTGCCGACAAACATACTGTACATTCCATCCCAGAATAAACTGGACATCGAGTGACCCAATTGTCACCCTATTTAAGGTCCACTCAATACAACACATACATGCAGTCAACACACAGTCATCTAAAATGTAGTCTAAATAAGACTTTCACACAATTTGTGTGCTTTTCAATAAATGTTAACTTTTTAAATAAATTGTAACTTTTTTTCATAAATCGTGAAATAAATAAAATTAATTAAAAGTTAAGAATAAAACGACTTATTCTTTACAAACTTTCACACAATTTGTGTGCTTTTCAATAAATGTTAACTTTTTAAATAAATTGTAACTTTTTTTCATAAATCGTGAAATAAATAAAATTAATTAAAAGTTAAGAATAAAACGACTTATTCTTTACAAGTCGGCAGCGATTATGCTTTGCCAGACCCCCACCATAACCACTACTGCACACATCCATACTCACCACAACTGCAACAATCATCACAACCACATCCACACCACTAATACAATCAACACAAGTCATGGCCCGCACTGGAGCTCACATTCACTCAACATTGGCGCTAATCGGCACCCAAAAGGATGACCACTCGGACACCTAGACTATAACCTCTTCACCACAGAAGACATCAAAATGTAAAAATGTTGAAAATTATTCACATTAAAAATTTAAAAATATTTTTACAACCAATATAAATTAAATGTACACCTTATGACTATTTCAAAATTAATGTTAGGCCTACGGGCACTAAAGGTCAGACTTTGACCATAATTAGTTCTCTTAATGTAAAATTACAACCGAAAATGGTTGAGAACCTAAGGTTTAAAAATAAGGTTTAAAAAATTACACAAATTGTCAATTTTCACATTAATTTAGTTGTTAAAAAATATTACTTTAATTGTAATAATTGTTACCATTAATTATAAAATTATTTTAAAATATTATGATTGTATAAATTACACAAACATGCACACAAAACACCCCGAACCAATTTATAAAACCCGGGGATGTAAAGATAAAATGAAATAATACCTAGAATTTAATTAATAATTTATATTTCAACATTTATTTCATCTATTTGTGAAACAATTCACTTTAATTTTAAGCTATAAATTACTTATTGTAACCCATATTCACACACAAACTCTGCCGACAAACACAAACATACTGTACATTCAATCCCTAAATAAACTGGACATCGAGTGACCCAATTGTCACCCTATTTAATGTCCACTCAATACAACACATACATGCAGTCAACAAATAATCACCAAAAATGTAGTCAATAAGACTTTTACACTATTTGGTGTGCTTTCAATAAATTGTAACTTTTTATAAAATGTGAAAAATAAATAAAATTAATTACAAGTTAAAGAGTAAAACGACTTATTCTTTACATATAAATAAACAATAAATATGATTCCGTGCTTTAGATAGCCATATCATTCTGTATAAATGGTTTTTCATATCTAGCGTGTGCATATATAAATTGCGTTGTATTGATTTTTTATACGAATATAATAAACAATATGTGATGTAATTAAATAATTAATTAATAATTATTTTAAAATTTAATTATTAAAATGTAGTTCAAATTAAGCTTGATTAAATTATTTAAATTGAGCTAATTCAAATGAAAGTTATTTTTAATACAATTAAGATTTGTTAATATTTTACAATAACTATAATCTATTTTCCTATAGTCTACTAACATTTTATTAATATGTAAGTTAATTCAATTCATTATAATAATGATATAACAATAACAACTTATGTTCATTACAATCATAACCCAAAATAGACACGCGGTAATTACATTTGCTCTCACTTTGACCTCGCCTTGATAAAAACCTTCTCACCTTACAAATCAAAGCAAACCTTGACTAGTTGGCATCTCTAGTCTTTTACGTATTTATTGTTAACAAATACATGGTTAGCTAATCATTACTGATTAATATGTTAAGAACTGTTATAATCAAGCTCGAGATCGGTACCAAATGAATATACAAAAATTGTGTAATAATCACTGATGAAATTTTTAAAATAAATATATCTTTAATGATTATAATGTTGATTTAAAATAAATTCTAACATTTTATTAATTCTATAGAGAATAATTGCAAGGGTTACATTCCAAAAGTTAACGTTAGTATGGCCAATAATTTAATTGTTGCAATTTCACATTATGTAAATTGTTAGTATATAGAGAATTATAAAACATTTTTAATATAGAACATATTAAAAATAAGATAAAATATTTAACACACCCTGCACATTGTTCCTTCAATTGTTCCGGTCTGTAGTCCAAAGGGTGCTCTGGATCACCAAAACCAAGTGAAGGATAAATTGTTTCATCTAGTTCTTGTTCGCTCATGGTTTTCGCATAATGTACACTGTGTCCCACTGTTAAAAATGGTGACCAAAATTGATTAATTATTTTGTAGCAATTTTGTAATTTTTAAATGTGTTTATTTTGCAGATTTACATATTAGACTATAATATGAGACTATAATCACTATAATAGTTATGAAAATCATTTTAAATACTTACACAGATAGTCATTTATAAACTTACAATAACACTTATTACTTTACAATTAAACAATATACATTATAGTTATTATACAAATAGTGTACAATAGGGGACACAATTAAAATAGCATACATAGGACTAAAATAGTGTACACTACTGTCACCTAATGTACACCTGGTCGCTCTACCTCTGATACATGTTATAATTACTTCCCAAGTAAGGGAGTTAAGCTATTATTTGGAAGTCTAAGATAATACTGTGTATTGTTAATAGCAATAGTTCCTTAATATTAATAATATAAGATAAATAAAGTTTAATTGTTGCTTGGTTAGAATGAATAAATGGCATGTTTATACATTACCCAAGATTATAATTGTGACCATTAGCAATTCCGTCTTGGACATAATTGTAATAATTTACTTTAGAACGTTTAAATATATAAAAAGTATTTTTAAAAATCTATACTATTAACATATGCTTGTTTTGAAAATGTTATAACCAGCGACCACCTGGGTGAACTCACTCCATAATGTTTACTGTAAAAGTTGAAATTATTAATACAGTCAATTATATTTGTTTTAACTATCTGTGCTGTCAACTACTCGATCATACCAACCAAACTCTAAAACCCAAATACACACCACATAGACATAATGTTAAAATAATTACTATATTGGCAACATCTGTGTTGTCAACAATCTATCATATCAACACATTTTGTCTTAAAAGGATAAAGTTCAATGTTAATGGGCAAAATGCCAAAAATTTTATATTAAAATTTTTTTTGCGAAATTAATTAGCATTGTAAGCATAATTGAAATTGATATAAATGATATTCAGTAATTACGTTATTCAATATAGAAAATGTACATAACTGATACTAAATTTCTTAATTTTAATATAACTTTTATCGATTATGTCAGATTCGAAAAATTCATTCGGATTCCGATTCTACTCCTCCGTACCTTTCTATTGATATATTGCAACATGAATGCCGATTAGTTGGTCATTCGCTGTGACCGTCAACTTCCGGCGTCAGTCGAGTGCGTTAGAGCGGGCGCTACCTGTGTCTCACCTCTGATGCGCTGTCATCCGTCCGCTGAGCCTTAGGTCCTTAGCTCAGGTCTCTAGGTCTGTACCCACTCTGTCCGGTTGACTGTCACAGGTTGCTGTTATTATTAGTTACTATTATTATTTAAAAGGGGTTAGCATTAAATACACCGTTTTATAAGTAAAGTATTTAATATAAAAAACACAAAAGTATAAAAGTATTACATGTTTAAAATAAGGCTTTTGAAGTGTACATTATAACCTCTCTTACGTACAGTAAGAGAGTTAAGCGAAAAAAAGCCCCGAGAGTTGGGAAACATAGCCTATTTAAAGGCTAAAGAGGAGTAGGAGTAGTATAACATTCCTGAGGGATAAGGACTGACCAATCATAGGGTCGTTATGTAACATACGTGCAGTTAAGACTCGTTATATCTAACATACAGGTAAGCATAAGTATAGTATACAATGCAGTACATACTGCAATATAATATGACATGGTTATGTATAAAATAAAAGATTTGATTTTCAAAATTTTACCGATTAAAGTGGTCACTACGGATAGACCCGAAGGCATCTGGACATATAAAGTCTATCACTCGACTACCTAATGAGTGTACTTTAATTTTATAATAATAACTCCCGAGTGCACTTTTGGCATTTTTTGAACTTCGTCATTTGTGGAATTTATCTGTATAATAATATCTTTCCTGTCAACCAAAACTAAAATATAATACGGCTAAGTTATGAATCAACTCATTTAATGATAATTTAATAAAATGCAAAATAATGATATTTGACTGTATAACAACATATTAACAAATTGAAACATATGGTAAATAATAAATCATGAAAAAATGATTTATTAGTTAGTATTTATTAATTATTTACATACTGTAATTTAATTAATTTGATAAGTCACCATTTTCTAAATAAAAGTTAATTAAAGTTCTACTTGTATTGAAGTTAAATTGTATTTGGAATATGTTATATTGTTATCTGTGTTAGTAAACAATGATTGATGTAATCAGGTAAAAACTCTCTCCTTCTCTCTCTCTCTCTCTCTCTCTCTCTCTCTCTTTCTCTCTCTCTCTATCAATTTTTGAGAATGTTAATTTTATCATAATGATTTTAGGCATTTGTTTGTTGAATTTATTGGACGAATTGGTTTAGGTGGCATAATAATAAGTTTAGTTTTGTGTTACCTGGCACAATTCTACGCACAACGCTTTGAGTATCCGCCCGGACCCACACCATTACCACTCATTGGAAATATACTATGTAATAATTATATAATAGGATTAAATATATGCTAAATTAATTTATGTAATATACAATATGAGTCGGAGTTTGCAATTATAATTAACTAATGAGCAATTAATTTAACTTTATATTGATTTAACAATAATAATTTAACTAATTAACTAAAAGTATTAAAATGCAAAATTATTTATTCAGGATTATAGCCATAAACAGTTAAAAAGTAAATTATATTTACAAACAACCCGGAAATCATTGTATAGCCAGAACTGGATTTAATTGTGATTTACTGTTAGATAAGGTCAAATAAACTAAGTTACAACAAATATCTCTGATAGCCAAAAACCACCTAGATATGGCCATTTTTGTGATCGCGCTCATACTGCTTATAGCGTGCAGTACTGGTGATTAGCCCAAGCACTGTGTGAAACACCATTTTTCAACGCAATA
The DNA here is from genome assembly GCA_905368565.1 of Medioppia subpectinata. Lineage (NCBI taxonomy): Eukaryota > Metazoa > Arthropoda > Arachnida > Sarcoptiformes > Oppiidae > Medioppia > Medioppia subpectinata. Next base: position 7,315 of record CAJPIZ010004162.1, read on the forward strand.
CGCCGTATACGCGAAATCACAAAAATGGCCATATTTAAGTGATTTTTGGCTATCAGCCCGTGATATTTGTTGTAAATTAGTTTATTTGACCAAATCTAACAGTATATCACCATTAAATACCATTCTGGTGATACAATGATTTTCGGTTTGCTCGTATTATTATTAACAGTATTATAGGCCAAGAGTATTCAATATTCAAATAGTATTACCACAACAGTACTCATTCGGGGCCACCAGTGCTCAGAAGAGATGGGGTTGAGAGTGAAGGTTGCGGTGCTCACCGCTTATCTTTACGCGTGTGGTATTGGGCGGTGTTATTATAAATAACATTATCCTATCGCTATTATGCTAATTGATGAACATTTTGGCCCAATACCACTTAGAATATACAATGTATAAGTATACTTTATACTTTAAATAATAACTGTATGGTTAGAGGGATGGCGGGGCTAAAATTAATTAGACGTGGTTTTTGAATCATCAAGCTTATTAATCAGTTATTTTTCATTATAAGCGTTACAATATTTGCAGCCATCGAGTAACCTAAACCCCATGATTAATAATTACTTCTACTAAATATATTTACAAATAATTTTCATATAAAAGTTCATTAATATTTAATAAATGCGTTTAAACCCCACTCATTATATTAGTATACTTTATATCTGAATGAATTATGAATAGTGTATAAATTATAACACACTGTTTAATGCTTTGTACACCCAAGTGAACGCTTTTGACTCCGTTGATAATAACTATTAGAATTAATAATTAAATATTTGAGTGTGTTAATTAATCGTTAATAAGATTTCACTCAACTTTAGTTTTAATTAATATCAATCCCTGTAGTGTTTTGTAAATATAAAGAACACTTTTGCGTGGAGATTGTAAAATTGAGCAAGATCTATGGCCCGGTGTTTACCTTATGGATCGGTCCTAAACCTTTCGTGTTCATATGCGACCTCAATGTTGGCCGTGATGCGTTTAACAAGATTGAATTTGCTGGTAGACCTATCACTCAAATAGGTATAACATATTGAATACATTTTAATTTAATTTTATAGTAAACGTTATTATATTTATAACTTTCCACCAAAATTGTTGATTAATATGTTACTCTAAATATTTATATAATTTATAAATAAACCTTACACTAATATGCAAAAACTTAATAATATTATATTAATTATTTTCCGTAGTATTATTTATATGATGAAACAATTTGATGATTCAACTTAAATTTCATTTAGGCAATATATTAAGCAACGATCGTTATTCGGGCCTTATATACAACGATTATAACAAATGTTGGGAAAGTTTACGCCGAGCAGCTCATACATCTTTAAGGTAACATATTTAAAATGCAATATGATATAATGACAATATTGCATTTTGTAAATTATTATTCTGTCATTTAATTATATTCTGTATCATTCAGTGTGGATATTATAGTAAAATTGGAGCCAGTATTTAATTATATATAATAGAAAATTTATTTTTAATTCTCTCTCTCTCTCTCTCTCTCTCTCTCTTATTAATGATCAATGTAAAGTACAAATGTATTAATTTTTATAAATTGAGCTTAATTACATACCTATCATGAGGTCGCATAATATCGACAATAGGTTATCATCGGTATACACTTAATGCTTATACAAACCATTTACATCTTTCTCTCTCTCTCTCTCTCTCTCTCTGGCCAGATTGTGAAGGTAGATGTTATTTGAATGGGGATATAATATGATTTCAAATGACCTGATACTTATGTTTATAAAGTTTTTTGTTAATAATTATTTATTTGATAAAATTTTAGAAAATACGCCAAAACAGAAGCATTGTCTGAAATGGTTGCCCAAAATGTGCACCAAATGGTGGATAAAATTATCATTAATGAGGGCATCGGTAAACCATTTCAGCCCAAAACACACGTTTTCAATATGTTTGCCAATATATTGGGCTCGACGTTGTATAGCAAAAAGTTAATAAATAATTCTCTGTCTCTCTTTCTCTCTCTCTCTCTCTCTCTATCTATCTCTCTCTCTCTCTCTCTCTCTCTCTCTTAGATGTGATCTCAAACATCTAAAGCACATATAAATCTCTGAACAAATGGCTTTTCTATTATTAAACCAAATGTCAACACTTGTATTAATGGCACACGAATTATACCCTATTATATAATATTACAAAATATATAGATTTTTCACAATATTTATGCACTTATTTTATATATAAAATATTTATTTAATGCCTTAAGAAATATAAATTTACAATTCTGTACATCAACCACTGTTAGATGGTTTTAGAATTCACAATTGGACATCAAATTTTTGGATAAATACATTCAACCAAAATGAGTAAAACTTGCAAATGTGTAAAACTATTTAACCACTTGTGGGTGAATGTGTCATTTTGTGGACGTATTGTCTGTTGGGCCCATTAGGTGTCTAAAACTAATTAGACATATAATTACATCTCAAAATCATCCCCAATGACAGAATACAAGTCATTCATTCAATGGTAATATATATCAGACTATATCTCATAGTTAGAAATACTTATGAATGTATAAATTAATAAGTTATATATAAATAGTGAGATTTAGTGTTACAAACTTTACATTGCCATGATAGCTCAGTTGGTATAACGTTGGCCAACATATGCTAAGGCCCCTGGTTCGATTTCCACTTCCGTCACTTTTTAAAAAACTTTTTCACATTTATTTTCAGTCTATGTCTATTCATATTTACTCACATGTAAGCATTTAAAATTACCCATATATATGCAAAGTCTAATTACCCATCTATGTCTAATTATTCGCAAAGCATAGTCTCTTTTTTGGGTGATTACTGGTTCCCAAAACAGTAATCCCAGTGACAGTGACTTCAAAATTTAATATATATTTTTAATATATATTTCTTTGTTAGCAATAAATAATAAATAGATAATAGCTTTCAATGGAGAGGGAGAGGGAGGGAGGGAGGGAGGGAGAGAGAGAGAGAGAGAGATAGTAATTATTTTTAAAGACATTAATTATTATACAGTATACACATTACTGTAGGCTTTAATGAAAAGTTTTATTTTTAGACAAATAATTAAAATTATTGTTTCTATTTTGAAACAAAATCTCGTAATTAATTATATTCACTCTCAATGTACTGTATATTTCTCACTGCATTCTCGTATTTAATAATGCCATACAATACCACTCAATTAAATCCCATCCCATTATCGCACAGTAATCTCATTTAATCCCTGCCAACCCATTCCCACACAGCATATCATGTGTTCATATACTGTAATGTTATCT
>CAJPIZ010004163.1:0-10621 GCA_905368565.1 Medioppia subpectinata
ATTGTGGCCAAAACCCAGTGTCGCGAAGAACACGACTCACGAGATCATTGGCTCGTAATCGACAGACAAACCGCAGACCAATTACAAGACAAAAAGCAAATACTATTCGCGACAAGAATGGTGTCCACAATAACGGCAAGAAATTCATATGCGATGAACAGAATTGCGGCCAAAAGTTTGTCACAAAATCACAATTAAAGGCTCATAAAGACCGACACAATGCGACCGCTCGGCCGAGAAAGTCATTTATTTGTGCCGTCAATGACTGTAAACGACGTTTTCGATCCGCAGCCGGACTAAAGATACACAAATCTAGGATTCATTGTACGAAGAAATTGCTGTCTAAACAAATCAATTGCAGTCAAGAACTCAATTGCGGACAAGAAATTGATTGCAATCAAGAACTCAATGGCAATCAAGAAATCAATTGCAGTCAAGAACTCAATTGCAATCAAGAATTCAATTGCAGTGAAGGAGTCATTAGTAATGATGGCCTCTTTGAAAGCCAACCCATATCTATTGGCCCACATATTCAGCTATTCATTTGCACATATCATAATTGCAATGAATATTTTGTCACCAGACAAGCCATGTCTCAGCACAGAATCAATGTTCACTATAGAGTGAATGTCTTTAAATGCAATGCCAAGAATTGTGGCAAAAGTTTTGGCCGCAAAACAAACCTAATTCTTCACAAACGCATTCATTTGGCGAATAAGCCATACGTTTGTGGTTTCGTTGATTGTAAGGCCAGTTATTCGCAGGCCTTTGGTTTGTATCAACACATGATCGTCGCTCACATCAAACCAATCAAATCGTTGTCTACTTTTGGCCATAAATTGTCCCGAAGATCACACAAATCGACCCAAACTTAATCATTAGATTCAATACCCGCTGATAAGTGAAGACATCAAAGTGAAGACAATTACGAGTTAAGTAAGCGATTGGAAAATCAATAAAAAGTAAGAAATTGAAACTAATGTTATGACTAATCACTCAATTACTTATATTTAATTACAACATTTAATAAATCATTGAATTTAGTAAAACCTAAACCTTCTCTTTACTCAATCAACTAATTATTATATTTGTTTTTACACTATTTTTACATAATATTTGTTTATTAATTTGTAATAATTGTTTAGCCATTCAATTATTCTTATCTCAAGAATTGTATTCAAATTAATATTCTTATCAATAGAAATATTGTTTAATCATTAATTAATAATCAATTGAAAGAAATGCACTCATAATTAATATATGAATCAATTTATTATCCTTTGATATCAGTGTATAATTAAAACGAGATTTTCTTATATAAAAACATTTTTTGTCCACAAAATAAGAGCACATATTGTTTTACACAACACTTGAGTCGCGACACAACACTTACAATTAAAAGCCATTTATATTATAAATACAATTACAATAAAATGTATTACAAAACATAAAAGAGTATTTCATTTAAAAGACATGATCTAAATATACAAATATATTAACAATTAATTTCCACAATCAATCAAAAATAAAGTCTTGGATTAATGTTTTTGTTTCTCATTTAAAATACATATATAAAGACATAAAAACTTTGTATTCATTATTTCCAATAATATAAATGCATTTAAAAATAATTTCCATAAAAATCTAAAATGTATTTCATATATAAAAAGCTCAATAAAAAGAAAGAAAGAGAAAACTTTGTAAACGAAATGCACATAATATGTGATATATTATATTGATGTATGGTTTTAGGTCTGTCTCTCCCTTCACTTCATGTAAAATAAGATGTGTTTTTGTGTTTAACAATCTCTCCACTCTAATAGTAGGTCTCCTTCTCGACCCAACCGCCGGGATTGCGGCGAAGAATATACCGTCGGATCTCGTCGTAGATGAAGATCATGATCGCGAACGGTATGGCCACTAACCACCAGTTGAATCTATACGCAAAACACACATCGATAGGCATTAGATTAAATTACAAGGCTTTCGGTAAATAATTGCAAATTGCAATCATTAATAGACTCACTTCATTGGATACATTCGGAGCGCTTTATCCATTCCCGGGCCGTACGACAGAATACAGGCCAACACTGTCTCGAATAGTATACCAAAATTGAGCACATGATTGCTGTGGAGGACAGACAGACAGACAATAATGTTAATTATGGTAACAATTATTAATAAATAATACTGAAATACTCACTCCATTCCCTGGTGTACAATAGAGTTGCGACGAGTTTTACAGATGATTACGTCAGCCCATTGGACGATCACAATCTGTTTGCCACAACACCATTCAAAATACAATTAATTAATTATATTTTCCTTTTCATAATAGATATCAATCACTGACCGAAATGAAGAAAGCCGTATGACATGTGAATTCCAGCACTTTTCGGTCATTATATGTCTAAAACAAAATTAAAAAAGTGATTAACAAAGTGTTTGAGCGCTCGCATAGGGCTGTCATCGATGGCGTACCCATTCCTGGCCGTAAGAGTCTCTCACATCGTTGACAGCTTTGGAGTCCCAGTCTTTGCGGATACCAATCAAGTCGCTCATCCAAAAGCCATTTTCACCCATTATGACAAAGTAGGTGAAGAAGCCGGCGCTGGCCTGCATCATACCGATCTGGCCGTACGACATCGAGATCAGCCTCTCGTTCACCAGCTTATCATTCTTGGCGTCTCTCGGCTTTCGTTTCATGATATCGCTCTCCGCCTTCTCGTAGGCCAACGAAATGGCCGGAACCATATCTGTGCCCAAATCGATGCACAGAATAGTGACGGTTCCCAACGGCAGCGGAACGTCGGCCAAAATGAACACCAAGAATGGCGATATCTCCGGTATATTACTGGTCAGTGTGTATGCGATCGACTTTTTCAAGTTATCAAATATAAGCCGTCCTTCTTCTACACCCGTCACTATCGACGCGAAGTTGTCGTCCAATAGTATCATATCTGCCGCCTGTTTAGACACATCGGAGCCGGCGATACCCATAGCTATACCGATATCAGCCTTCTTCAGAGCTGGCGAGTCGTTGACACCATCGCCAGTGACGGCCACAATAGCTCCCTGTCGTTGACAGCCCTCCACTATAATCAGCTTCTGTTGCGGTGACGTCCGGGCGAACACAATCTCCGTGTGGTGATGAAGAATATCGTCCAATTCCTCTGTAGATATTGTCTTAAGCTGCGAGCCGTGAACTATGGCCACCTTCGCCTGTCTCGGGTCCACCTCTTCGATGGGAATATTCATGCGTTTGGCGATGTCTTCAGTGGTTTCGTTGCCTTCGGAGATAATGCCGACGGCTTTGGCGATGGCCTGAGCGGTGATTGGATGATCGCCGGTAACCATAATCACTTTAATACCGGCGCTGCGACACTTGGCCACGGCGTCGGGCACAGCCGCTCGCGGCGGGTCTATCATCGATATGAGTCCCAAGAATCTGAGACCAGTCAACGGGAAGTTATTATCGTCGCCATTAAACTCGTAGCCCTTCGGGTAGTCCTCTTTGGAGAGTCGATAGTCGCAGAAACCGATCACCCGTTCGCCGAGTCCGCCCAACTCGAGGTACGCGTTGTTGAACTTCTCAGCCCAGGCCTCGTCCAGATCGTGATCCTTGCCGTTGATGTAAATACTTGTGCAGCGCTCGAGTATACGCTCCGGCGCTCCCTTCATGCACAACAGGTAGTGATCTTTGCTGCCGTCGACGCCGCCCTCCACCTCGTGAATGGTTACGTGATATTTGTTGGTCGAGTTGAATGGGATTTCGCAGATCTTGCGATTCTTCACCCGATACGTGGGCACATTCCCTACGGCCAGTTCCATGCACTTGAGTATCGCCGACTCGGACGCGTCACCCGTGCACTCCCTCTTCATCACTGGGATGTGGTCCTGTCCGGGAAGGAACTCCGCTCGCGAGCAGAAACAGGCCACTCGTGACAGCGCTTTCCACACATACGATGACTTGTCAAATGAGACACCTTTTTGGTCGTGAATATAAGTGCAAAATGATTGTCAGATAATGTGTTTTATGGCAGACAGTAGTGTTATTTTTGTTGTTGTTATAAAAAACCTGTTTGTTCTTCAGTGGTGTCCGCGTCGACGATCTGATTGTCAAACCAGAGATGAGAGACAGTCATTCGGTTCTGTGTTAAGGTTCCCGTCTTATCCGAGCATATGGTGGACGTCGAGCCCAGTGTCTCCACGGCCTCCAAGTTCTTCACCAAACAATTCTTACTCGCCATACGTTTGGCCGTCAGAGTGAGACATACGGTCACCGTTGCTAACAGTCCTTCGGGAACGTTGGCCACAATAATGCCGATCAAGAAGATAACGGCGTCCAACCAATGGTAGCCCAAAGCGAACGCAATGATGAAAAAGGAGACACCGAGGAAGACGGCCACACCGGTGATGATGTGTATGAAGTGAGTGATCTCTTTGGCAATGGGTGTGTCGCCCATCTCCAGACCAGAGGCCAGATTCGCGATACGGCCCATAACTGTACGGTCGCCGGTGTTGATGACAATTCCTCTCCCGTTGCCCTCAACGCAATTGGTCGAGAAAAAGGCCACATTCTTCGACTCCAGGGGATTATCATTCGTACACTCGGGAGACCGGGACTGGGGTTCCGATTCGCCGGTCAGCGACGAGTTGTCCACTTTGAAGCCGTGGGCCTGAATGACCCGTATGTCGGCCGGTATACGATCGCCGCCTTTCACTTCCACCACTTCTCCCAACACAACCTCTTCAGCCGGAATCGTGTATTTCTGTCCATTTCGGATGACTGTCGCGTACTATACAACGCGTCCATTCGTTAATTATTATAAATTAATTCATTATTAATTAGTTTATAATTTATTTATAAAAACAATTAAGAAAAATAATTATATTTGCATTCAATACTCAAATCTTAAGGCTATTAACGATAGATAACAAGCGATTACGACATTAGAAAAAGAAGAAAAGTTAATGAATAGAGACTTTCATTCAGTTAGTATAGGCTTTGACTTTGTTTTTCATTCAAAATCCTAATGAATAAAAGTCATTAAAAGTAATTTTATAGTTTCGCTAATCATTTAGTGTTTATTAAAATGTAATTCTCTGTCTTTTCGCTCTCTGTCTGCATATTATTAATCAGATAATCAGTAAATAATGTTTTTATCTCAACATATAATACATGTTAAACACTATTAGCAAAGGAAAGAGCGATAGAAAGAAAGTGCACAAAATTCAATGTCGTCTCGCATTAGTTGTTTGAAAGTAATGCAAAAATTTTACAAAATCGTTAAAAACGACTTCAAATGCATAGGAAAGAAGTCATTAATCGCGTCGGCAATTGAAGTCTTCATAATCTAATAATAGCTATCGTTTTGTGTTAAACCTTATGTTAAGATAATGGCTAAGAATCGCACGTTTCGTACAGTAAAAGAGAAATGCATTACAAATAAATTATCGATAAAAATAAAATGCTTTGAAGGAAAATATTTTCGTGTGATTTATTGGAAAACTTATTACAAATAATTATTCTTATGTAATGAATGGTAAGCTTTCGAGAGAGAGAGAAAGAGAGAGAGAGAAAGAGAGAGAGAAAGAGAGAGAGAGAGAGATCGTGTGGGAGTAAGAATAAGACTAATATATTTAATAAATATTTATAATTTTGCTTTAGAAATAATCAGTCTATGACTTAACTATAACAATACACTATAGGTTTTTCTCTTATATTGCATAATAAATGTATTTATGTCTTAAACATAAATGAATCCATAATTTTTCAATAAACAAAACGTCGGTTTCCAAGAAGTGTCGAAAGAATAATAAAAATATATTTCCAGCAAAACATTTCAAATGCAATTTTTTGCCAAATAATTTCGATTCATAACTGTATCTATCATTTCGTTATCTATTTATAAAATGCAAAAACAGATTCATTTGCACTGATTTTCTCAAACGACATATAAATATAGTGTAAATATGAATAGTATCGCAGATTTAGTCCAATAAAACTGCATTTTAAAGTTTGTATTTTATCTATCAATCAAAATGAAAGTATTAATTCAAACACTAAATCTACTATAAATGAGTGCTTTTTAAACAACTTTTAAATAGAGTGAGAGAAACATAAATAAATGGATAAATGATTAGTGAAAGAGACAGAAAGAGAGCATTGAGGCCTTAACAGAGAGATTAGAAACACTAGATATTGGAGAAAGAGAGAGAGAGAGAGAGAGAGAGAGAGAGAGAGAGAGACGTAATCTAAAATCGAAAATATTTTCCACATTTTATTCATAAACTAAAACTATGAAAGAAAGTCAAAGAAATAGTGTATTAAATAATTGGGAAAAACATTGATATAGTAATGACGCAAATTGTATGATAAGTGAGAGACAGACAAACGAGTGATCAACACATACTTGTGGTATCATATTCTTGAATGAGTCCATTATTTTGGAGCTCTTCGCCTCCTGATAGTAGGAGAAACATCCGGTCACTATCACCACCGATGCCAACACTATTCCTAGATATAACTGTCCATTCAATCAACAAAAAAACAGTACAATCATTATTAGTGTGAATAAAAATATATGATTTATGATATCATTTATAATTAAATTCATTGAAAAATATGTGTAATTATAGAGTGTGTGTGAAAGAGAGCCGGGGATGACATAAAATATTAATTGCAAATCATTAGCGCAAACAGTTTTTTATGTCATATGTTTTTACAGTAAAATTTTTTTTCTAGAGTAGAGTTTATGAACTCATAATTCAAATGTATGAATGAATTATTAATTATACGAGTAATTCATGTGACGGTTAGGGATAGGGATGGGAGGTGTCGTCGGGTGTAGTGTATATGTACTCACATTATCATCAGGTGCCTCATCGAAAGAGGAGGCCTGAATGCCATATGCGATGAAACAAAGTATGGCACCGATCCATAGCAGTAGAGCGAACCCTCCGAACAGATTTTTGCTGAATTTAACCCATTCTGGTGTCCGTTTTGGCGGCGATAACGCGTTCAGACCGTCTCTCAGCAGTACCTCATGTGCCTGTTCTGGTGTCAGACCCTATCATACAAAATACAATACAAATATATCATATCATATAACTTATTATTTAATGTAATACTTATTCGAGATTATAGTTTTACTACTATTATTACACGTAACTGTTATTATATACCTCTAGATAATTACAAATACATTATTTTATGTTACTTAAGACAATTGATATCCTCTCTGTTATCGGCAGACAGTGAGAAAGCACTTGATTTGTGATACTTTAAGCCCCGGGAATAACATTAGCGTTCATTATATCTGAAGAGTTTTATGAGATATTTATTACAATAAGTGATGAGAACTTTAAATATCTAGTGTTCAGGAAATGTCAATCAATTGATGTATTTCATGGGTTTCCACTATATTTGCGTTCAATATAGTTATTGGTTATCAATAGTTTAATATTAATATTTATAATACAAGTGATAGTATTTATACAGTACTGAACAGTGTATAACATATTTCGCGAATACACAGTATGTTTGGCAAACATATTATGTATTTAAGCACTTGTTTTTGCCAATAATTGCCCAAATGTTGACATAATTAGAGAGAGAGAGAGAGAGAGAGAGAGAGATCGTGTAGGAGTAAGAATAAGACTAATATATTTAATAAATATTTATAATTTTGCTTTAGAAATAATCAGTCTATGACTTAACTATAACAATACACTATAGGTTTTTCTCTTATATTGCATAATAAATGTATTTGTCTTAAACATAAATGAATCCATAAGTTTTCAATAAACAAAACGTCGGTTTCCAAGAAGTGTCGAAAGAATAATAAAAATTCATTTCCAGCAAAACATTTCAAATGCAATTTTTTGCCAAATAATTTCGATTCATAACTGTATCTATCATTTCGTTATCTATTTATAAAATGCAAAAACAGATTCATTTGCACTGATTTTCTCAAACGAAGTAGTAAAACTATAATCTCGAATAAGTATTACATTAAATAATAAGTTATATGATATGATATATTTGTATTGTATTTTGTATGATAGGGTCTGACACCAGAACAGGCACATGAGGTACTGCTGAGAGAGAGAGAGAGAGAGAGACTAATGGAAAGGGGATGGGAATGGAAAGCGAGAGAAAAAAAACATAACTTATTGTGTAATATTTTAAGAGTATATTAAATAATGAATTTGTTGTTATATAAATATCATGTGAATAAATGCTTATGCCTTTAGGTCTACTGTATTTAATGTACACTTTTGTTACATTTATGAGACAATTAGTATACAATTGTATTATATATTTGTAGGTAAAAAGAAAGGCACAAAACTTTTATCTCTATATTATTTGCTATTCAATTGAAAGGGCAGAGAGAGAGAGAGAGAGAGAGAGAGAGAGAGAGAGAGACCTAAATATGTTTAGCTATTAATATATGATCTTTGAATCCATAAGACATTGAATGGTATTAAAAATGATCATCAGATGTGAATCGATTGGACAAACAATTAATGGCTTTTATATTTGAAATACGAAAACCATTTATAATCATATAATAAAATGCAAGAAAATATATGAACAAAAAAAACTAATGGTTAGCATAAAAGCAAAAACTTTCCATCGCTTATAAAGGCTGGCCTTCGGTCCCTATTAAGCGCTTAATAACACTGTTTATCATAACATGTCTTAAGTACTGGTAATGTATGTCTTCGCACAACAAGACACTAATGGCAACACATTTTCACATCTAATCAACACTTTGTTTGAGTGGATGTGTTGTCCCTTAAAAAACAAGACAAGACAACACATAAGACACAGGTGTCTATCATAGAGGAGGGGGTATAGAGAGACGGGTAGAGGGGGTATACAGTATTGACAACAACAAGGTATAAGTGGCAAAACACAAACAACACGCACAACAACAACAACAACAACATCGATGATGGTTACGGTTAACGTACGAGATCGGGATCGGTGGCCAATTGGGCGCAGAGCATGTCGAGTGGGATGCGGTGCTCCTCCATGGTCACCTCCTTCTTCAGCTCTTCCAAGTCCTGCTTCTTGCGACCCATGTGTGGACTCTTCTTGTATCGCAACAGTTTGGGCCGACCCTCGGGTGTGAGTCCGTCGTCGGGCAGATCGGGACTGACGGCCAGCCGATAGCTGCCGGTGTCGTCGCCCTTGTTATAGGACGACATGGTGTGCGTGGGCTTCGGGTGCTGTCACCGCAAAACTGTTGGTCACTCTACTTATGACTTGACACTTGGGTTGGCCGCAAACCAAACACAACAAAAACACCTGAAAAACTGTGTGACTATTACTGTTGTGTTGAACACAACACTCACTCTCCTCTATGAATGCAATGCCTTTTTCAGTGGCTTTCAATCCAAACCCAAAGCCTTAACTCTCTCTCAATCATAGAGTGAATGCTTTGCACACAAAACCAGAATTTGAAATTCAAGCCAAAACACTGGGCGAACCCATCCCTCACGTCACACAACACACACACCGTGTAGTCATAGCAGGGATGGCGAGAGAGCAGGCGCTACACCAGGCATACAGTATACCCAAATACATGCCCCACCACTACTACCACCACTTCTACCATCACACTGTATCACCACTGTTTGCATAACCTGCCATTGCCTACCCATCACATCACCCCCGAGAATGAATAAAATGTTTTATTACTGTTAAACCAATGTATGTCAGTCCCCCGGTTTGCCCCCCTCTCCATACACTTTTACCTTATTGCAAACTACAGTATATGTGCACATTGTCTCTCACAGTAGTGTTGGCCAATTGCCAGCCCTATTGAATAGCGCGAATTAATACCCGGCGTTGCATTTATATAATGCATGTGAATTATAAATTATAAATGACCTTGCTACATTGTCTGCTAAGTGTTCACGAAACATCATTTGACAGATAGTTATTCTAATCAATACATTTAGTTAAGACTATACTGTACTGTGAGACCCATTCCGCTGTTCACGTGTTAGTTAACCCGGCTTTAAATGCTTGAGGGCCTCAAACACTTGCGTAACTTTTAATTAGCCAAGGTGATACCATAATTGATTAATCAGATTCATTAATTTAATGGTATTTTTCACCTTAAAATAAGTTTTATTTTTGCCCACTTGTTTTGTTGCCAACAAGTCTAGTAAAGCAACTTTTTTAACGTCATAAAATGTGTGAATATGGGGACAAGCAAGGTAAATATTGAAGTGCAGGGTGATATTTTTAAATCTACATTGTTCCAATTAAATTCTTGCGCACCACTGCATCTCAGCCCCCTTTATAGCGCACGTCCTGTACGTAGGGCTCAGTTAAGTGGCAGATAATAATAATCAGTCCATTGGCATCAATGGTACAACTCATTGTAATGAACAGTTCCGTTGCGGACAACCAGTTAATGCATATACACTGTACACAACAACCATCATCACCTCCTCCCCGCTGCTCTCTCTCTCTCTCTCGTCAGTGTATTGTGAATGGGATTAAGAGAGGAATGAAAAAAGAGAGGCGTTGAGAAAAATGCATTAATTTTATACAAAAATGTCAAAATATAAGTGAATTAATTTGATTTAATCTGCAGTT
>CAJPIZ010004164.1:0-10621 GCA_905368565.1 Medioppia subpectinata
CTGAAGTTTATGTTCTGGTCTTTGTAGGCGTCGGGATCATGAATGGCCAGATGTCTCATCAGATTGCCCTTATGTCTGAACGCTTTGTTACACTGCGGACACTCGTGTGTCTTCTCCTTGGGTTGCGGCGCAATGTAATTGGGATTATGGTATAGATTCTTGTGTCTCTTCAGTAACTGCTTTTGTCGAAACGATTGCTCACATAAATCGCAGTTAAACTAAACGCAAATCACAAAACAAATTATTCAATACAATGACAACAAATATAATCTTATACTGTGATAGTTGTGTATAGAAATTATGTATAACTTTAGTAACAAACGATAACGTGTTTTAATTTAAATAATTAACAATACAATTATATTATAATCTATACACAAATTGCATTCATTATGTGTTTAATACTTAATGAGAAATCTAATTTTAGGGGAACTATCACTGGTTTGTGTTCTTATAATGTCTTATAAAAACTATAACATTGTTTACCGGTTTTTGGTCGGTATGTATCAACATATGAGACTCGAGATGTCGGGCCGAAACACTGGCGTAATTACATAAATCACATTTAAAGCACTTCTCGCCCTCGTGTGTCTTCAGATGCATCTTAAAGTGGTAGCGATCGGGAAAACTCTGATCACATCTCTTACACGACAACAGTTTATCGCTTGTGTGAAGCTTTTGGACGTGTATTCGGAGATCAGTCTTACGGCCACATGTGGTCGGACAGAGTTCGCACTGTTGGACACGAGACACATATAGTTTAACAAAACACCAATACAGGTAATCATATAATGAACTCATACTTTGAACACTGGTTTGTTGCCGCTGTGGATGAGTCGATGCGCCTTAAGTGAGTTGCTTTGTGTGAACCGGGCGTGACATACATCGCACTCGTATGGCTTCTCGCCTATCATTCAACAACACATCCATTAGACAATTCAGACAATCACATGATTAACAAAGCAAATGAATGACAAACCGGTGTGTATTCTGAGATGTCTTTTCAATTTGTAAGTGTCAGGACTGGCATAAGTGCAATGCGGGCACTGATACGGACGCTCTCCGGTGTGACATCTCATGTGTCGCTTCAGTTTAGACAACTCGACGGACGCGTAATCACATTCAGTACATCTGTGAGGCTTCTCGTGGGTGTGTCTGTAGCGGACGTGTCGGACCAGCTCTCCAGATGTGGTGAACGCCGCGTCACAGTATTTACATCCGTGCGGTCGGACACCGGTGTGTGTGTTGACGTGATTCTGAAGCGACGCTATTGTCTGTGAAATGTGACCAAAGGGTTAGTGCATGTCATGAGAGGAGAGGGAAGAAAGGGATGCAAACCTTGAAACCGCGCTCACAAATGCCACACTTATGCGGACGCTCTTCGCTGTGGGACTTCATGTGTCGGGACAAGAGGTACCTCTTATTACTCGTATAATTACAATAATTACACATATGTTGGTTAGGGTTGGAAGAAGGGGTGGCCGGAGTGGCCGCCGCTTTCGTCTTCTTGGCCGACACAGCCGTCGGTGTCTTCTTCTGGCGTTTGGGTGCCTTCGGTGTGATGTTTGGCTTCACATCCAAATCCATATCATCCATGTCTTCGTCGTTGAGTAACGACGCCGTGTTCTCCAACTCATTGATGGCTTCCTCTTCGGGAACGTTCGGCAGATTAATGTCATCGAAATCATAGACCGATATATCGTTGGGTCGATCGGACGCGTCCTTCTTCTCCTGTTTGATGCGTTTGATCCGCGTTTGCATTTGTTTGCTCTTTGGGGTCGACTTCGAGGCACTAGTCTTGGGAGTGGTTGTAGTGGCGGGAGTAGTGATGGCCGGTTCCGTGCCATCGCTGGTCTGCGGCTGTTGTACTATCAATACATAGCCACCGCTGTCACCGTCGGGAACGATGGCCACCGTTTGATAGCCGCCGGCGTCGTTGGCGGCACCGGATGTGCTCGCCGTGTGTCCGGTGGCCGCCTGTTCTGCCAGCATCTGAAGAGTGCCATCGTCTATACCCTGAGCCAACTTCTGTGTGTCGATCGCATAGAAAGCCGACTCATTGTCACCGCTTTCGCCGATCTCTTTGTTAAACGATTGCAAATAGTTTTGTATATCAGAGATGGTCTCCGAGTTGTGGTCACCCATTGTCTGCAATCAATCATTGGTGACAATCATTAGAGCATTCAATTCAGTGCAAAGCGGGTCTTATTTAGCATTTTATTCATTTCATGTCTTATTTCAATCAAAACAACTCAAGACTAGTCGTAAACATCGGGAAAGAGTGTAAACAAAGCCATGAATGCCAAAAGTCTTGTATATTATCCGCCATTTTATTGACAGTTATGTTGTGTTTGAGAGGAAAACGTATTGAGAAAACAAAGGCTAACAGAAAATGGCATAAAAATCGCAGAAAATAGCGATACTATTGACTAAACATAAAGTGATTTACAATTAAAAGCATAAATCATTTCATCTGATTATTAGCCAAATGTTTGGATTTGTTTGCAAAGACAGCGCTATTGTCGGCGATGACAGCGATTACAGGCATTGAATGGCAGAACCGATGCACCACTTCGTGGAGGGAATCAGAGTTGACGCCTAAACACTCGCTTTAGCCCAACACAACCCCCACTACAGCCCTCCACACCTCCCGACACCCCCTCCCACTCCACTGTCCGGCCGGTGGTTAGCAAATGATGACAATTATATGGTTTAGTCTTACCTTCAATACAATGTTTGTTGTCTTCCACTTCCAGAGGGCATCAATTGGTGAGAACTATAAGATGTGAGACATTATAGGCATCACTACTGCCTCAACAGTAAGACGGCCTCAACAACAGTGCTCTCAATCACCACCAGATTGGGGAACACACTATGGCTCACACACTCACACACAGTGTCGGGGAGTGTTGTGCGCCTATGAGAGAGTGTATGTGAGAGGGAGTGGAGAGTATGTGTGAATCGATTGAGACGACCGTTTTGTGTGAAGCGTTACAAACGAAAAGCCCATTCAATGCTTACCATAGGCTGGCGTTTAGGCTTATGGTGTGCCAGAGATTCAGGGGTTGTCTCCACATTTCAGTCATTATTTATACTTTTTTTTGTGCGAAAATATTTTTACTTTTTTAGTGTAATTTTTGTCTCCTTTTTTCGAGTTTGTGTTCACACGAAATGCTTGTCACTATTATTACATGTATTTGTTTTAATGAATTGACATTAAA
Source organism: Medioppia subpectinata (assembly GCA_905368565.1). NCBI lineage: Eukaryota > Metazoa > Arthropoda > Arachnida > Sarcoptiformes > Oppiidae > Medioppia > Medioppia subpectinata. The sequence goes on from CAJPIZ010004164.1 coordinate 3,222, forward strand.
TAACAATTATATGAATAATAAATGCATACATTCTATACTTGTGTAATACAACTAATTCTAATGGTATAAACTTTATATAATTACAATATTACGGTATAAGGGGGCGAATCATCCCTGACTTGTTAATTGAACATGGCCCTTTTGGTTAAGGCTTAACCGTTAAGCCTTACAGTTAAGCACTACATTGTATGGATAATAATTCTGGAATAATAAAGGAATTCTTGCAAAATAAATCATATATTAGCTCATCTATAATAATAATGGCCATGGTCTATGAATATTGACCATGACTATGACCAGTTAGTAACTAACTTAAATAAGTTATTACACAATATTGAAGTTAACATAACTTGTGAATCATAAGTTATGATTCATATCTTGAAAGTAAATTATAAATATACTTCACATATATTTGTTTTGGCAAGGTGATTTAATTAGCATAATTGCTATTTCATTAAATTATGTTAAGCTAATATTTATGATGATAATAAATTATGATCATTTACTTTTCTTTAAGAAGTATTATAAAGAATTTGTCTTATAGTCCACTGAATATGAAACATGAATGAAACAAATGTTTATCACACTATTCTTTCATATTGTGGTCATATTTACTAAAATTGTTAATAATTGTAATTAAAGAGAGAATAGCCTTTAGTTTTAAACAAAATATGAAGACGATCAAATAGTTGTCAAGTGTGTATTTAGTATGTCTATCCCAAGTTAAACTTGAATGAGACAAAATGCATGTATAGTTAATTGAATGAATTATAAACTTGTTTTTCAATTCGTTTAATCGATTTATTTGCTCTAAAATCACGATCTGTTAAGTGATTGACATTAATGTAGACATAAATTGAGAAAAAGAAAAATAGAGAACAGTTTATAAAGAAAGTTAAGGGATTTTCAAATTAAATTAGATTTTAATTGGTTTAAACACTTTTAAAATTGATGGACTGTTGACTTGACTTTATTCCTCGTCAACCACTTTGGACTTTGGTCTCGGCTTTCCCATTGGCTGTCAAATGAAATGTCAAACAATAATTAATATCAATGCTAATCGTATGGATAGTGAGAATGGGAATGACATACGCCTGGACTCATGGCACGTGTAGTTGAAGCCGAGCTGCGATTTCTGGCTCTAAGTTTGGCCAAAGCGTTCTCAGACATGTCTGCCCTCTCCTCCGCGTCTTCCAACTCCTGTTGAACTTTCCTAAACTTAGCCAAATTCAAAGCTGCGATCTCTTCCGCCTCTTCGATCTGTCTCTTATATGTCTTAATCTTTTGCTGCAATTTGTCGACCAAGTCTTGGATGCGTTCGTGATTCTTGCGGTCTTCGTCCGCTTGGAATTGCAATTCTTTGATTCTTCGTTCGGCTTTTCGCAAATTCTTGGACGCGTCTCCGTGTCGTCTCTGTTCCGAATCCAACTCCTGTTCCAATTCTCGCACTTTCTGTTCCAGTTTTTGGATAATCTTTTTGCCGCCTTTAAGGGCCGCCGCCTCGGCCTCGTCGAGTCGGACCTGGAGTTCTTTGATCTGTTGCTCCATAGCCTTCCTCAGCTTCTCCTGTTGCTGTGCGTGTTCCTGCTCTGCGCGCAACTCGTCGGCCAATCGCGCCGCGTCTACCATCGCCTTCTTCGCCTTCTCCTCAGACTGTTTCGCCTCATTCAACATCTCATCCAAGTCTGCCTGCAATGCCTGCATCTCTCCCTCAAGTTTCCTCTTCGCCACAGTTAGGGAAGAGTTCTGAGCCGAGAGTTCATTATTGTTCTCATGGAGTTCACCCAACTCCGCCTCCGCACTCCTTCGGGCCCTATCGGCCTATCATTACAAACATATCGTTAGTTATTTTGGTTACGAAAAAGCAAAAGTGATTCAACAAAACCTGTTCGAGCAGTTGTCGGGTCTCTTCGAGCTCGCCGTGAAGTGCATTACATCTGCGTTCAGCCATAGCGTACTGTTCGCGGGCCTCATCTCTGGCGCGCTGTTCCTCTTCGTAAGCGGTTTGCAATTCTTTGAGTGTTTGCTGATATTTCTTGATATTCTTCTGGGCCTCAGCGTTGGCTTTGTTCGCGTGATCCAAAGCGATCTCCAACTCATTGATATCGCTCTCCAACTTCTTCTTCATTCTCAACGCCTCAGCCTTTCCTCGAGCCTCAGCCTCGAGACTGGCCTGCATTGAGTCGAGCGCTCTTTGATGGTTCTTTCGGGTGTTCTCGAACTCCTCCTCCTTCTCCTGGAGTCGTCGGTCGATCTCTTGTCTCACTTGAGACAACTCGAGCTGAGCCCTCAGCACTTTGTTCTCCTCCTGTTCGAGAGCGGCCTCCGCCTCCTCGAGCGCCGCCTGAAGCTCTTCCTTCTCCATCTCTAGCCGTTTGCGTGATTTCTCCAACTCGTGAACAGATCGTCCGCCTTCTCCCAACTGATCCAACAGGTCTTTGATCTCGTCCTGAAGATTCTTGTTCTCGCGTTTGACGGCGTCGTACTGTTCCTGACTTTCCTCATAAGCGGCTCTGAGTTTGAAGAGTTCTGTCGAATAGTTTCGGCACTCTTTCTGCGAGGCGTCGAGTTCTGCGGCCAAATCGTCCACTTTTTGTTTCCATTCGGCGACAATCTTGTCGAACGACTTCTGCTTCTTCTCCAAAGTGGAGGCCAAAGCGTTGGCTCTCTCGACCTCAATGGCCATGTCTTCGAGCTCTCCCGACAATCGCTGTTTGGTCTTCTCGAGTCCCGACACTTTGGCGTTGAGCTGTTCGATGTGTTCGTCGGCCTCTTGTAATTTGACGCCCAACTTCTTCTTCGCCTCCTCGAGCTCTTCAAGTCTGGCCAACCCTTCGCTCTCGAACTTTGTCCTCCATTGTTGGATCTCAGCGTTCGCTTTACTGAGTTGTCTCTGGAGGTCGGCCTTAGCCTCGATCTCTTCGTCGAGCGATTCCCGGGCGCCGTCCAAATCGTGCTCAAGGTTTCGGAATTTACCCAAAATTGAAGCTCTTTCCTAAGAATCGCACAAAAATATTTTTAATAAGATTTGCATATTTTGCAATCATTTTGAAGCCAAGACAATGACATACTCTGCTCTCTTCATCGGCGGTTCGTTTCGCTTCGTCGAGCTGTGTCTGGAGTGATGTCTTCAATTTACCCAACTGTGCGACTTGTGATTCCGCGTCCTCGAGCTGTCTCTGGAGCTCTGAGTTCTCTGCGGCCAACTTCTTCTTTGCGGCGTCGAAGTCACCCAAAGTCCTATTGGTTTCGTCTAACTTTCCGGTCACTTCTCCCAATTGCATCTCCAACTGCTTGTTCTGCTTCTCTGTGTTAGCCTTTTATTTGCCAATTATTGAATTGAATTTATGTTAGAATTACTCTCTAATTATGATTTAAATATTAATGTCAAACAATGCGTGCATTTCTTCAAACACAATAAAAACTTTATGTTAATCAATGAAAATCAATATAAAAACCAAATTTTTAAAAATGCATCCAAATAAAATTCAAACAATCAAATAAATAGACAAAACACACAATATTGGAGACCAGGGGTGAAGGGATACCTGATTTTTGGTGGTGTGATCTACAATCCCTTGAAGATCGGATACTTCGGCAGCCAAAGTGGCCTTTTCTTTCTCTAATCTGTTTCAATGCAATCAATTTCATGCATCACTTTATTAGCAAACATATAAGGGATTTATTTAAAACATTTGGAAATCTTTAAATGCATTTGTGCTGAGAAAACACAACCAGAATTGATGGGGGAATGTATTTATGGTATTCTATCACTACCTCTAATAAACATTGTATTGTAACCAAGAATTCATTTCAAATCCATATTTAAATGCAAATGTCATACACTATTGAAACCCAATGCTAGAAGTGATGCTAAAGGGTATGATGTGATTACCTTATCCCGGGACAGGTGTTCCACACTGGCCTTAACGTCGTCGAGTTCACCTTTTATTTGTTGCTTTTCCTTTTCAATCCTATTTTCCAATTATCAATCAATTTTGCTCTTTTAAAACACACTTTCATTCCTCTAAACTTAGCTCATAATCAATCAAAAGTTATAAATAGTTTGCCTTTAAAGACATTAAAACTTTAAAGAAGTCTATTTACTGATAATCCACAGGAATTTTCAGGGAATACTTTCGGGTAATATTTGTTTTGGAAAATAACTACAAAATTGAACTAAATATGGGTTTCAGACTCCGAGAGAATTACTTAATCTACAGATCTGTGGATAAATGTTTTAAACGATATGTTTGTAGCGATGTATACCTGGCTTTGGCTTTGTTGAGTTGGTCCACCTGTTCGGACAGTTCGGACACTGAATCGTTGTTTTTCTTTCTGAGAGCAGACATAGTCTGTTCGTGTTGTAAATTGGATTCTTCGAGATCTCGTCTCAATTTAGACATCTCTGCTTCGCGTCGTTTATTCATTTCGATCTGCGAAGAGGTGGCTCCGCCCGCTTCCTCCAGTCTTTCGCTCAATTCCTCGATCTCTCGCGAGAGGTCTGCGCGTTGTTTCTCAGCCTTCGCTCGGGCCTGACGTTCGGCCTCCAACTCCTCTTCGAGCTCTTCAATGCGGGCCTAATTTGTGGTACAATAAGTGGTTATCAGTTTGTAAATTATTGTTATCGTTAGCGTTGAGACACAACATCGACAATAGCGACAGAATTTGTTGAATATTTTTTTTACAAATGTAAAGCAAATGATTGTATAAATATGTGAAGAAGTGATAGAATCGATAGCGAGTGCCGAAGAGCCGAAGCTGTGGCGCGTAAAGAAGTGGCCGGATATCAGTTGAGTTCCGGTCATGTTTTAAGCAATACATTCATTAACTCGTAATACTTCATAGAGGAAATGGACGACACGGGGACTGTTCTGGAGTATGGGGTCCTGTGCCCGGCGGACAATCCGTTTGCTTTCGGTACTCAGATTACATGTCGGAGGCATATATCGGGCTTTTGTCTGCAACGGATAAAAAGTGGATTTGTCCGACAGGGCATCGCCGGCACTGGACTGCATCGCTGTCCTCACATATTGAAAGTCACTATCACTTGTGGTATCTCTTAATGGTAATGAATATGAGACGTTGACATCACTATCATCTACACTATCGTATCGATCCATTGGGTATTATGTTTCCTCTGAGCTCTCAGGAGACTAACTGTTTAACTGATGGCGTGAAACGGTTTAGAGAAACACAACCGAACATAATCTAATTCTACACCACTTATAGAATAAGTGATGCTTTTTTACAAAAAAGTGTACTTTTCATAGAGTAGTTGCTTCTAAACAGCAATTCATGAGTCGTTACTACGGAATGTGTGCTCATATAGTCTCAGACACCCCCACAAACACATATCCATTGCTCGTATAATTCTGTGATTCCTTTTCTGGAAACCTTTCCTCAACGAGAGTCCAAACTAGAAGTCATCATAAGTTGACTACAATTATAGACTAATTCATTGGGAGTTTTTGAACATTTGAGTACTGCTTATATAAATAGATACAAATCCCGGCCAAACAAATATTCATAAATTCTGCGCTTTTGCCAAAATTATGGCATTTTGTAGGAAAAAAGAGACAAAATTCTTACCTGAAGTTCTTTGATTTGTTTCTGCAATTTTGCGACCAAACTCTGCTCGTCTTCGAGCTTAGCGGCCAAACTCGCCATCTCTTTCTCCTTGCGTTGAATGGTTTGTTCCAACTCTTTCTTATTCTTCTCGAGATCAGTGACGGCCTCCTGAGCCAGTTTGAGGTCGCCTTCAATCTTACGCTTATTCTTCTCGATCTCTGCCCTCTGTTTCTTCTCTCTTTCGAGACTGTCTTCGAGTTCATCTAAGGTTTGCTCCAATTTTGCCTTCACTTTATTCAAATGATTCACTTTGTCTTCAGTCGCCTGAAGGTCTTCCGATGTCTTTTGACTGACTTCTTGTAAATTCTTCTTCTCTTTATTCAATTTGTTGATGAGTTCGTCCTGATGTGCGATCTCGTCGTTCAGGTTTCGGATTTGATGGTCTTTCGAGGACTTGTCCTGTTCTGCCTATTAGTGCCGCAAACAATCACACAATCACACCATTAATTGTTACTTAATACTCAACGTAACCCTTAATTAAGTCACTAATCAATCATAAATGTGTTAATTAACTTTGAGTGTAAACTAATCTCACTATAATTGCTACGAGAAGTCTTCACAAACATGAAAAACAAAAACAATTAATTACTTTCTGGAGCGAGAGTTCCATGTCTTCAATCTCTTTCTTTTGTTGACTGAGCTCTCCCTCCAACTTCTTCTTGGATGAAGTGAGCGAAGTGTGGGCGTCCTCTTCGTGGGACAGTCGGTCTTGAAGGTCCTGTAGAAGCAAATCGTATTGTTTTTTAATGTTTTTCACATAATCCTCACTAATGTAGTCATTTGGCTCTTCACTCAACACTTCTTTCAAACTATTATCGCGTTTAAAACCATTCACTGTTACATTACATTCATCAATATTTTTTGCTACATTCATGATATCATTGGTCATATCGTTAACTAACTCTTCCATTGTTTTTATTAAATTATAAATTTATAAAAATCTATAATTAATTAAAAATTATTTTAGTTGTAAATGAAAAATAAATTCTAGTGATTTAAACTTCTTCGCGAATTCACATTTCAAGTGGAAATGAATGTGAAAACGTTTTTCAAGTCTTATATAAACTAAACTCAATTTTAAAGTGAATTTCTAGGATTTGACTCAAATATAGAGATCTGGATGTCTTGATTCGCCCACAAAATATGAAAATATTTTATTAACAAAAAGCCAAACAAAATGAAACAGATATTCGCATTGAGAAGAGAGAAAAGTGGAAAAGCATTTTCCTAAATATTTTTATATTTACTTTCAATGCAATAATCATTTAATTTGTTGCCAAAATATTTTGGGAAAAAGTTATAAATTGGTTGCCATTCACTCCATTCATTAAAATTAATTTTTTTCATATGTTTAGTGGAACTCAAGACTTATTTATTAATAAATTTGTTCCCAAAAAACTGAATTTTAATCTAAAAGTGTAATTTTTTAATAGTAATAGTGTTAAACTCACAGAGAGTTGATTCTCGAGGTCTGCCTTCTGTGAAATATGTTTGAGAAGCCTTTCCTCGACGTCTCCCGAAGAGGACCTCTCGGACTCCAATTGGAGGAAGAGATCGTTCTTCTCCTGCAAGAGCTGAACATTTTTGGTCTCGAGTTCTTTGCGGAGTTTCTCCTCCTTCTCGAAGGCCTCGTGTTCTTTCTTCAGCTTATCTTCCAGTGCTTTGAGTTCGTCCTCAACTCGCGCCACATTCAACAGTGGCTTCACTTTGGAGTACAACTTCCACCACAACCAGTTCCTCAAAGTCAAGAATTTGCGCAAATTTCGTTG
>CAJPIZ010004165.1:0-10616 GCA_905368565.1 Medioppia subpectinata
TTAATAACAACACTATTTTCTCTGTAATTATATAAATAGTAAATTTAAGCATAAGTTTTGCTCTAAATCTAAAGATATTATCGCAAATATTATTTAAATAAACATTAATTATCTATGCTATTATGCCTTAATTTGACAATTAGTTAATTATTCACAATTTCTATTTATTATTCCTGTTATACTAATTAAAATTATTATAATTTTTATAAAAATATATTTATTTAGTACATAAGTCTTGTCACTACTGTAACTATTGAATTGTTTCATAAGAAATTTGAAAAGTGCATTGATGGTTTTGTATTTTATATTATATTTATTCAAAAATATTCTTGAGACTGATTTAAAAATACAACCTTCCATAGAGATTATTTCGATGTAAAACATGTATTCAGTAAATCATATACATTGTACTTAACTACAAAATATATCATATTTTATATTCACATTAATAATGTGCTGGATTTGCATTTTTTGAATTTTCTCGATCACAACATCACATGAAACATAATATAAAATAATATTAAGTATAATATTGTTCTCATATTCTTATATAATATATAATTGAGAAAAACTTTTCACAATAATATGTAAATATTTATATATAATAAGTATGAGTTCATGTGTTTATTTATATATTTTGACGGCTCATAAATTTTTATATTATAGATCAGCGTTTATATCAAATCGTATGTGAAAAATACCTTATACTGTATATAAAATTCTGGTACAATACTGTATAAACTATACTTATTATATGAAAGCAATACCCAGTGCTGTATATTCAGTATTGTATTGTATTATAAGATGTCTGGTATATAAGAAAAACTTTCGATTCATTTACCTTTCACTCCATTATATTCTGGAGTTTCTTCAGCCCATCGTTTCTCCCCGTCTTTAAAAAGCGTCAAAAAAGAAAAGACAAAAACAACAAAATATCCGCTATTTTTTGTGCCCAAAAATTTAGTTGAATTTTTTGGTCTCAATTTTGAACGGCTATAACGATCTAAAAAGCATACAATTTTGTGCAATAATGGCTCCGAAAAGAGACCTTTAAATCGAAATGTGTTTATAATACGAGCGCACAATAACATGAAAACACAATATACTTTTTTTAGTGATGCGCTATATTTTTGTGTGACTTTCGCGAAATGTAAAACTCTTTATGAAAAAGAGATATAAAAACGCAAAACGAAAAAATAAGAAAATTCAGTAAACTTTTTATTCTGTCTGAAGTTTTTTTTCGCGAAATAATAGGTTATATGGAGAAGAGAGTGGAGAGAGAAAGAGGGAAATAATGGGAAAAACTGAGAATATAAGGGGTTATATACAGTGCTGTATATGTGTTGCCCTTATATACTGTATGTGGAGTTATAGTGATATTTCCTTTCTGTGCGACACGTAATGCCGATTCGGGTCCAGTATTAGTCGCTCTCTAACACTCCCTTGTCTTAAGATTAACTAATGTTTTATTAGGCAATGCGTGACATAAGATTGTATGTAATTTCATGGCATTGTCTCACTATATGTCCATCTCATTCTTAGAGAGAGAGAGAGAGAGAGAGAGAGAGAGGGCTAAAGCACTGGAATGGATCGGCAATCGAATCACGTTATAAGTGAGACCTTCCAGTCCTACAGTCCTATCCCTACAACTATTTTTGCACACAATTCTTGAGTAAAAACTGATTCAAATTCCTGAGCCATACATGCGTTGGGAATGAAGAATAAACTAAGAAACTCTCAATACATGCGATAAGGGGTTTACTCAATGCTCAATGACTTTATATCCAAAGTATACCCAAACCAGAGACTGAAACTTAATGTTAAGCTTATTAATGAATGTTAAGTAATACTTGTTTTCGCAACAATAATAACATTCTCTCTCACTATTTATTATAACTTGTTATTAGAACCCAATTCTCCATTAATTATGCTTTTGTTTCATTAAATATCCTTTTGTTTTGTTAATACGATAATTGAATTATCATATAAATTGAATCAAACAATTAATACACTCTTTAATTATAGAAATTGTTGAGCGTTTGACTGAAGTCATATGGTAGTAAATCAAATGAATAAGATGCTTTATTGTATTTTATACAGTTGGAAATAGTTTTTATTCTCACATTTAATTTAGCACAAAGAAAAGTGTAATAAATAAATAATATATAATATTAATTAAGCGATTGGTATTGGAATTAATTGATTATTTAGTAGAATAGCATTAATTTATAAATTGATTTTCCTATTCAGACATATAATGATAATAATTGTAAAAAGTATTTTATGCAGTATTTAATCAAAGAAATGAATGGATTTTATTTGCAAATTATATTCACAACTCATTTATGAATACTATTATGTTATTGTATTGTTATATAACACAACACAACAGACAATGTATTCATGCGTTAAGAATATTCTGTAACGAATTAAATCAAATTTAGGACATCGTATATACAGTACACTATACTGTATGCCATCTGAGAGTTGAGTCCAATATCTAGATATCACACAAAAATAGCGAAACACGAGTGAAAAAACTGTTTAAATCCCAAATGTCTTTATATAAGTTATTTCAAGTCTAGTGTTTACGTAAAACACATTTTTGCATATATTTTACTCTAAATTAAATTAATTTTAGTGTTCAATGCACACAAACAAACACTCATTTTAGTAAATTATATACTTTATGATAACAATAATTATATACAACTTCTGTAATACCTTCAAAACAATAATATTATGCAATAAAATCTCGTACAAATCTCATGAACCGTCTTATAATTCAGTCTCTCTCTCTCTCTCCCTCCCATACAAAAAATAAGTTTTATATATTTTGTCACAATATTACTACTTTACGTAATTTTCTGGTATATTGGCTGTCATTTTGTTTCAGTTTTTCATATTTAGACACAAATTTAATTTATATCCAAATAACTCATTTGAAGCGTAAAATCAAATCATTGCTCCAATGGCTGTGTTATTGAATTGATTTTTATGGAAAACTAATCGATAATATTATTTTGCGAGACAAACTAAATCATATTTTATACACTTGTTTTTAGAGATAATTATATACACTTTTCTTCCCTCTCTTTCTCTCGTCGATACAATAGTATTGTGTTTATAATATCGACAATACTTTATACACCACTTCTTTACAGTCGCTGTTTATTCTTATATTAATATTAACTGTTTGTCACAAGAATTGACTTTTTTTCTGCTGAATAGCAGCTGTTATTACTTGCGATACAAGTATTGGACACAAGAAAAAAATATAATACAATATATGAGTTGTAATAAACAAATAGTAAGGAAGAGATTGTATACTAATTCTAAGAGTAATGTTCTTTACGGGAACATGAGATGAGGAAAAGTATAATATTTAAGTCAGACTTATATATGTATTGAACAGAGAAACCAAAGGTCAATGAGTAGGAGAGTATAGTTTGCCGATTGTATTAACAAATAATCACATATTTATATTTATCAATACAGTAGTCGACGTCTATATTGTTGTAGATATTGACAGAAATAATGGCATTTAGATATGCAATGCAATACCCGATCACTTCCGGAGGCCATTCTCTCTATCGCTTATTGAGAGATGAAGAAGAAGTGGTCATCTGTTTGTCTATTTGTTTGGACGACTCATCACAAGAATCTCTCAGAACTTGATTTAGAAAAATATGATATCAAATGCAATAACTGATAGAATGTGCCAAAAGAAAGTGAAGGATTAGCTTATTATATGTTTTCAGTAGACGTTGAGAGAGAGAGAGAGAGAGAGAGAGACTGAATTATAAGACGGTTCATGAGATTTGTACGAGATTTTATTGCATAATATAGAGACTCTTGTGTTGCAAATAAGATGTGTGGAGAGGGGGTGTCAGCGATAGCCAGGGGGTAGACATTGAAGAGAGAGAGAGAGAGAGAGAGAGAGAGAGAGAGAGCAACTGATATTTGCCTTTTCTCTCACATATAATTGTATTAAAGTTTTTACAAATATTATATACAAATAATGAAATTGGATTAGACTATAGTATTAATTACATTAATGCCAAAAGTGTTCACTTGATATACGTTTTTTAGTAATGAAGAAATATAGACAATGTATTCAGCTTTTGGATCAATAGATATTTATTACTTACTTCTAGAGTAGACTATACTATAGAGTAGTGTTGTCTGTCTTTATGTCATATTCTGTTCTCTATTGAGAGAAGAAAAACTAAGAGAATATTTGTGTTTTTAAATCAAATAAAGAATTCAATATATTTGAAGAATTTTACCAAATATATAGTTGCAGTGAATTTAACCATAAATTTAAAATTAATCAAATACTGGTATAAATGTTGCTCTTTAAACAGAAATCAATGACAGAAAATAGAAAAAACTAATATATATTTTGATTAAAAATATAAATGAAAACAAACATAAATAAAAAATTGAAAATAAACGGATGAAAAGAAATATTTTTTTTGCAAACATTATTTTGTATTAAAAACAAAAACGTTTTGAATTTAAAGAATTTTCAGCTTTTGATTCACATATTTTGAATTTCAAGAATAAATTTCATTTTAAATGCAATGGATTTTATATTTGGATATTTTCTAATATTTTTAAACGATTTTTTCATTTAAAAGTATTTATTACAAGATATAAAATATACAATAATTTACATATAAATGTTTAATAATTGTTTATTTAAATCTTAACTGCAATATCCAGTACTGCTTATGAATTTATAATATAAACAATACTGATATCAATTGAATAAATCATATAATTTATCTGATAAACCGATGGGAAACCGATTGAAGTTATATGAGTTTTACTCTTCTTATCATTTCTATTGATTATTGATTAACAAAACAAGATTTGTCACAAAAATCGTTATTTGCGATATTGTGCTCACATATAATCGCATAGATATAACTTTAATTCAAGCCAATAAATTGTTATCATAAACGTTGCCTTGTATTGAGTCGGATATTGTGGTACATTTATATCCGTTATAATTTATATTTACTCTCGTATCGCTATTTATGTCAATATCTGAATAAATATCACACCAATAATACTTAATACTGTATATCAAACTGAAACACAATTTATTAATTTTGTGTTTTTGAATAATTTTGCCATTTTATTAGATTATTAGATTCAATGTATTTATTCATTGTTATGTTCTCTATGTTTGTCTATTTTATCGATTATTTTATGAACAAAATTCATATATTTTATGGTCATCTTTAGAAATATTATGTAATCAAAGAACTGAATGTCCTTTTGTTTGACAAAAAATACATTAAATAAAAAAACTTCATATTTGTTAAGACACAACACAGACATAAAGATCAGCAAAAAAAACTAAAGACAATCCCTAAGAATATCGATTCAAAATATTACATTACATTACATATCGAGATATACTGTACAGTGAGTTATAATCTGTAAGAAATATCTGATATATCGCTTTTCTGCTTATAATCTAATTTATTTGACTATTAATTCTATATAAATACTGAAATTTATATGAATCCATGTCTAGACTTACACAACTCATATCAAAAGTGATGCTAATATATAGTTGTAAATAAAAATACTTGTATTAATATATAATCATTGGATTAAAAAAGACGAAAACGAATAAACACTATAACAAATGGCTTACATTTGATTCACACCATTATATTAACATCAAAATAATATTTAGTCTCTTTGGTGATGGGGTTTGGGATAGTTTTTATTGTTAAATACTTTTATACTTTTTATGGCATATAATATATAACAGGAATACAATTCCTGATAACGTGATCCGCACTTAGAATTATAGTTTAATTTCTAGTTTTGCTCTTAAATCAAAATCAGTTGGATTTCCATAACATTCCTCTGGCTTTCACTACAATTGAATAAAAAATAATATATAAAAATAGCATTTAATGGAATATCCAGTGGTTTTTCACAGAGTTTATTATCGAAAATTAACATTAAATTCAATCATTAATAAAAATAATTTTCATTAAGTTTTGTCGAGTAATAAATAAAATAATTTCTGCATTAAATTACACAACACTTTGCAAAACGAAAAGGAATTTATTGATTAAAATAACGAAATTTTAATAAAAACATTGATTTTTTGCATTTTTAAAAGAAGTCTTTTTATTAAAGTTAAAACGTCTAAAAAAATTGTTTTTTATTTTTATGGTTTGGTTTTAGTGTTTGGGTTTTGGATTTTTATATACAAAAAATCTAAAATCCTATGAAATTATTTTCACATCAGAAAACAATAAATAAATTTAAAACACAAATAATAGTTTTAAAATACAGTACTCTTCAATAGTGGTTATAAAATGTTATTTTTAATACACATTCAAAATCAATATACAGTAAATGATCAAACATTTTCTGTAAATTATTATATTTATTTTCTCATAGATAATATTGATATTAGCTTTTTATCAATCGATATTTAATATAGAAATCAACCAAGCAAACAAATATACACTTAAAATAATCATGTTGGTTAATATTTACGTACAGATGTTGTTTTAAATAAATGTTTTGTTGGTTTATATGTGAAAAGTCTAAAGTCATAACAAATTTCCTAAAATATTGTTTATGAATGCAATCTATATCTGCTTTTTTGGACAAAAATATTATAATTTTGATAATCATATATCGATTGCGTGAGAAACACATTTCAGACACCTTTGACTTTATTAATGATTCAAAATGTTTGCACACTTTTGCACGTAATTCCCGAAACACTGCAAAATATTTTGCATATCTCGCCATATATTTAGCACAATTTATTATTGAATTCAATGATTATTATTGATTACTTTTACACACATTTTGCGTTTATAATATTATTCTTGATAAATACTAATACATTATATTTATTAGAAATATGCTCATGCCTTATACGAGCTTTATATAAATTAAACAGATATTTAATTCATAAACATTTATTATTTTTATAGTATTATTATATTAATATAAATAATATAAATATTAAAGTGAAATAAATAAAAATATATCATCAAAACTAATGAATATTTTTCTGTTTGTTTTTAATATTAGGCTGAATATGATTTACAGCAAAGAGACGTTTGGATTTCATATCATAAATACATTAATGCATTCAATTGTTGTCCTTTTGATGGCTTATATGACAAGAAATGAACTCAACTTTAACTTTGAACTCACATTACTTTCTGGTCTACTCTTCGCCACACATCCCATACACTGCGAAGCCGTACTTATCTCTCTCTCTCTCTCTCTCTCTCTCTCCTCTTTTTCTATACATTCGTCAGCAAAATATAATTTAAGAATATAAAAGAAAAGTTAATAAATTATATTAAATATAAACTAAAATATCTGCAAACAGTTTATGCATTAAACAGAAAATTTTGCCAAAATTAATTAACAGGAAAAGCATTTACAAACTACTATATAAAATGAAATTTCATTTTTTAAATTTTTAGTTTATTAAAAAAAACTAACAATAATTTATAAATACAACAATTAGTTGAAAATTAAATTATCATAAAATGTTGTTATTTTGCAGACACTATCTATTTTTTTTGTAAATATAGTGTTTTATTTTATATAATATTTATTATGTTTTTAAATGCATCGATAGTTTGGTTAACATTTAAGGTGATTGTGATAAATTATATAATTTTTAATATCTGTTATGTGTTTCACTTTAATAGTGTATGAAATATACGGTACAGTAATAATGCATTAACTGTTATATTGGTAACAGAGTTGTTAGTAATAATATAATCAAATAATTATTGAATGAATGATAATATATTATATTTTTGATTAGATTCTATCATATAATTATCAAAATATTATTATATTTAGTACATCACTAAAGTATCTCATTTTAAGCTATTATAAAATTATTAAAACAATACATCAAATAATTGAATTTAATACTATATAATCTGCACTTTAGAAATAAATAGCTACAATTTTCCATGATGAATTGCGGTTAAAAACGATCATGACACTTCACTATCAATTTATAAAAATATATAAAATTAGGAAAAATCATATTTATTTATATTAAACATAATGTTATGAAAAGCAGAATTGATTTCAGGGAAAACAAAAGGAAACACAACACACGAGAGAATGTAATCATAGATATAGTGAAGGCATTGAATGCATTCTTTCAGTCGATGAAACATAATTGAAACTAAAGACTACAGAATCCGCACAACAAAAAAAAGAGCCAGAATTTAGTCGAGAGTTTGTGTAACACAAGTGTAAAGTAGTTTAACGCCTCGACGAACCCATTCATCCGGTGTTGATATAGTAGTAGTCGTTTTTTTCTCTGTGGCTCTCAATCCATGTGACTGTGATTTTTGAATCAATTCATTGAATGTATTAAAACTGTTAGATTCCGCAACACATTCGTCACATTCATTCAATTTAATGCACTATTATATATGCTTTTATGAGTAAATTTTTAATTTAATTTTTTACTTTCCTTTTCACGCAATCAATCAAATGGAAAATTTATTCATTGGATTTGATTTGCAATTATCATACACTCTATACGAGGGCAGCATTTTTTCTGTTTGAATCCCTCGTACTGTGATTTATATTGGAATTAATTAAGTCTCGAGAATACTTATTAGGATTACTTTGAATGCATTTCGATTAATACAAAAAATTAATTAAATTTGTCACTCATTTGAATATTCAGATAGTTGCTTTTTTATGGCACTTCTATTTATTTACAATTATTTGATTTAAGTAACAATATCTTGAATATTGATTCAATTTTCACGAAAAAACATTTGGTATAGAATTTAGAAAATTATATTTTGCTGACAAAAACAAATATTTCTGAACAGAAACACAACGAAAAAACATCACAAGAATTAAATTAAATGCCAAACATTTGCGTATTGAAGCAAATTCTTGTCGGCGTTTTGTTATTGTTGTTGTTTCTGATCCGACGCTTACGTCCGAGAATTCAAGTGTTTTGTGTGTTGTTTATTGTGTGACAAACAGGTCTCGAGTCTCGTCGGAAGAGCCGATATCTTGTGCTGTATCTTCTATTTGGTCTCATTCCTAGCCTTCGCTAAGTAAGTCCTTTTCAAATAACAATTGTATTTATTTCTCTCTCCACTGAAATTTGGTCTGTTTTTTGGTTGTATTTTGTTTTTGCTTTTTTTGACTCTGTGTTGCACTTCTTCTCTGTGTTATATCAATCGTATAGTGGAGTAGGAATTGTCTGAATGACACCAATTATCTCAATGACAAATGACATTAAAGCGCAACGAAGAACAAAGAGATTTACTTTTGCTCTTGTTTTTTGGTTGCTTTCTCTTACTCTCTGTCTTGACCTTCTCTTCGCTAACAACACAAACCGGTTATTGATATATAAATCCTGTGTCACAACACCTGAATCTATCACACCGTTAGGAATCAATTAAAGCAATCAAAATAAATAGTTTAGTAGTAGTTCTTCGCGATTATATGTACACTCCGACAGTCAATCCCATCTAAATAACAAATGTCATTGCTTTTAAGCAACAGTAGCCCAGAGTCTGTGCACTTTCTTTCTGTCTGTCTGTCTCTCCCTTTGCCGGAAGTTTTATTATTTTTTTCTTCACTAAATCAATAGTTTATTATAAATCGATTTCTTCAATATTTTTATTTCCTTTTGAATAACAATATAAAAGCAAAAATTCAATTAAATATTTGTTTTCATTTGATTTATAGATCACTTCATTGTCCGGTTGTAAATAAATCGATGATTTTGTCTTTGATTATTTGCCAAATATCATCAATATTAGCGCTACTGTCCAAAGAGCAGGGCATCACTGTATTAGGCGTCTGTATTGTCTACTTTTTTATCGTTAGGAGAAAATGCCTTAAAATGCCTTTCAAGTGAGTTATCAATCAATTATTGATTTTCTATTATTACACTATTTATAACTCTTTTATATTTATTAACGAGTTTTCTCGAGAATCACTTAATATTATTATCCAATGTTGTCATTAGTCTTATAATTGAAAATACAATAGACCTGAATATCATATTATATTTTTAATGTAATTTTTTAGTATAAATAAATATTATATCAAAGTTGTCGTAATTATTAATAAATAAAAGTTATAAACATAAAATATATTAATAGCTTGAGATTTTCTCATTAACTTATGATAATTTGTTCAAACTTTGAACACATCAGTGCTTCAAAATGTAATTATTTTTAGCAAATTATAACTTAATTATAGCTAAACATAATATACTGTAATCTTATGAGTGATTTTAATATATAAAAATCTAGTTACCCGTCAAATACAAATATCATTCTCAATGGTCTCCGCCTCTCCGCCTTTCAACAAAAAACTCAATATTTCATAGTTTTTTGTCAAATAAGATATCCTTTTACTAAAATTAAATTTTCATTCAAATCTCTATTAAAAGTCTAATTATTATCATTTTAATAACAAGACATCTATGATTAATACACTATCAAAACCGTGACAATGATTTCCATTTCACACGTCCCGTACTGTATATAATTAAGTAGACGTTAAACTAGACATTGTTTTGTTTAGTCTCTCTCTCTCTCTCT
>CAJPIZ010004168.1:0-10614 GCA_905368565.1 Medioppia subpectinata
TTATTATTGACACAAACAAAGCATTTGTTAGATAATTGATGTTTGAATACGAAGTCAAAGACACTATCGGTTAGTCATTAGAGTATATGTATTGCTATTACGACACGAAATATATATAAAATAAAAATCTATTAATAAATTGTTGCAAACATTTGTTAAAACAAACAATAAAATTGAAATTTAAATCATATTTGCATTCATTTAACGCACATTTCAAGCCTTATGTAAATTGAATGGCATTTAAACATGTGTTTCAAATGGTAGACAACAATCATATCATATGAGACAACAGGCGATCATATGATTGCCATTTGTCTATCATTTGTGTCTATGATTTGCATCTAATATCACATCAAATGGTTATGTAATCAACAAAAACAATAAGACTTACCATTGATTCACAGATCGGATACCAAATCACACTTGAATTTGAAACACATTTTGTTTGACGACATAATTGAGTAGTCATTGAATCATTGATTGATATAATTATATAAATAATCAAAAATATATTAATTATAATAATAATTGAGTAAAAATTTCAAACAAATCTCGGTATTAATGAAAACACATATAAATGTCTATTTGTTTTGTGCGAGACTTTAAAAAAAAATATAACACACAATGAATTACACGTTAAACACAATGTTATTGTATTGTATACTCAAATAATATGTGTTTCACAACAAAACAGCACTCAATTCAGTGACAATTCATTGCATATAACGTAATGAGTGTTACATTTAATTGTGTTTATTATAAGCGCTATTAAAATAACAGTATTTTATATGCGATCCGTATTTAAGGTATTGTTTACTTCACTCATACCATACATAAGGCATACCAGAGAACAGGCTTTGCGTACATTTACTATCGCTATATAACAGGCTTTTCCAACGCTATTGCGTTTGGATTACAATTTTTTTGATGATTACGTCAATCGTAAGACACAATAAGGCGAGCGATTGCGAGAGAGGGAGAGAGTGTGTGAGTGAGTGAGAGAGACATCTCTCGGTCTCATATAAATTGGTTACAAGTTTTGAATCAATTAGTTTCACAACTCTTTCGACATCTCTTTCGAAACTTTTTTGTTTTTTACATAACTTTTTATTTTTGTTCATTTAATAAATTTTTTTATATACAAAATGTTTTCTTCAAATTATATATTCATAAATAGTTTTCTTGTTTTTCGTCGCAAACGTTAAAATTATAAGTTATATGTATTAACACACATATCAAACAGAATATCAGATAACAACAAAATTAATGTCAATTAATTGTCGTTTACATGTATTTTATTTCAAACACAACTAAAATCATTAGAAAGACTACGATATTTATTAATGGAGTTTTGTTTTCTCATCACATTATCTCTCCTTAAAAAATGACAACAATTTATACATTAGTTTCGGCTCTAAAACGATGTATTTGTGGTCTCGAAGTCGGAGGGATTGCGAGCTTTGATACTAATGGTTGGGTCGCGGGAGGTGTCGGCGATCCGCGACCCCTACCAGGCCTTCCAACACTCGTTTGGCCCTAAGTTTGAACAAAAAAAGTAGAAATGTTAATCATTTCTAAATTAAATGAACGCATTTTACTTCTTGAGCCGAAGGCACCGGTGATTGTTTGCCTGACTTTCTGGTGGGCGAGAGGTTTCTGGTGGGAGAAGTGGGTCTCTTCTCCATCTTATTCGCAGCCGTTTTATCGTCTGTTTGTAGAGAAGAGGAACTTCTGCTAAATGTTTTGGAAAGTGTTTTTGAAATCTTGTATTTGAGTGAATGCTCTTTCTTCTGGCGCTGTTTCGCCAACTCTATAGGACTCGTCTCAAAGCCGTGAACGGCTAGTGATGTGAGACCAGCGCTGGCTATACCGCCACCGGTTGTCGACTCTTCGATACTATTTGTCTTTTTGATGAATTTAAAGAGCGATCTCTTCTGATGCGGAACCGCAGGCAATGATGTGTCGGAATCGGCGCCGAAAGAGCCCTCTCGGGTGTATCTGGAATGGGATGCGTCCGACTCGTAGCCGCTGTACGTAGACGTGAACCCCCGATAGGGACCGACCCTTAAATTACTATAACTGGATGTGGGGGTAGTGTTGGCCGAATCGCCCGATTCCCAGATGCGCTCCTGAGAGGCGCCCCGATTGCCAGACGCGCCGATCTGATAGTCCAGAGACACACTCTTCTTGGCCAAGGCTTTGGGTCGCGGCGGAGCTCTTATGACGGCGTTTGGCGGCGGAAGTGGCGCGCGAGTCAGCGATTGTGACGAACCTCTCTGTGAGTACATGTCTTGTGCGGAAGAAGTTCTGCTAAATGACACCGAATGTCGCAATCGGTCGACATCTGTGGTCGGAAGTGAAATGCTCTTAATGTCATCGCTCTTCGTCTTCAGAGTCGAAACTAATCGTTTCAATTCTTCGACATTTAATACACTTGTCGTCGATTTACGTTTCCTGACACCGATGTCGGCATCGGATCCCTTCTCTTGTTCTGCGGCAACCATTTTATGCATTTCCTCGACTTCGTTGATAATGTCCTTCGCTTTGATCTGTATATCAAATGCGGTGAATACAGTGCGTCTCCACTCGTCTCTCTCCTTCTCATACGCCGACCGCTCTCTCCTCAGCCGTTCATTCTGTGACCTGACCTTAGAGTGAGCTTCTCTCAGGTCAAGCAAATCGAGCTGTAATTCGCCGACCTTTCGGTGCGAGTCTTCAGTGTCTCTATCCATTCCGGACTTTAATTCTTGCAATTGTTTTCTCTGCTCTAATCGATCTTTTTCTCTAACCTTTTCCGTATTCAACAACTTATCCCTTAATTCCTGAATGAATTTCTGTGTCTCCTGAAGCAGTCGATGGTTATCCTGTCTCTCCTTATCCCAGGCCAACTCCATCTTCGTTTTGGCGTAGTTTCTCGTCGACCCTCTCGTCTCCAATAGTATCCGTTCCTCCAATTGATTGATTTGTGTCTTGAGTTCTGCGGCCTGTATTTGCCAACCGCTGCGTTCGGTTCCGAATTGAATCTTCAGATTTCGGTTCTCGAGTAGAGCCGCCTCGAAGTCGGACCTCAATGTCATCAATTGCGCGGACATGTCTTCTATATCGTCCTTTATTTTTGACGAACGTCTTAGACTCGGATCCCTTTCTAATTGGTCTCGTAGTCTATCCCTATCATTGACAAGAATGGCTATCTGTCGCTGCAATTCATTCACCTCTTCGCCCATTAATCGCATCCTTCCCTCATATTCTGCGTGAAGAGCGGCGACCTCTCCCTTATGTGATGTCTGCGTGTGTTCTAAACGAATCTTATATTCCTGTAGTTCTTTGTCTTTTCCGGTGATATTAGTAGTTCTGGTCATTCTCTCCACTTTCTCCATATCTGTGATCTTTAGCTGCAAGTCTTCGCATCGTTTCCTCAGTTTATCTCTTTCTTCTTTGATATATTTCTCTTCCTTTCGATACGACTCTAAAAGGCTTTCCTTTTCTGTAATCAAGTCTTTGAGTCGATTCTTCTCTTCGACCACAAACGAGGCCCGACTGGCGTTGGTCTCGAGTTTGGCCGTCTTCTCCTGGAGGTCCAACTTTTCGCGGACCCATTCCTTCTGACGATTGGAAAGCATGTCTTTTACTGCCTTCACTTCGAGGAGTCTCTCGTCATAACTCTTGCGAATACTTCCGACCGCTTCCACTAAAGTGTCCTTTTCTGCCACTAAACGTGATTTCATTTCCAAAAACTCTTTCTCCAATAAATCGTATACATTCACCTCTTCGCCCATTAATCGCATCCTTCCCTCATATTCTGCGTGAAGAGCGGCGACCTCTCCCTTATGTGATGTCTGCGTGTGTTCTAAACGAATCTTATATTCCTGTAGTTCTTTGTCTTTGCCGGTGATATTCGTAGTTCTGGTCATTCTCTCCACTTTCTCCATATCTGTGATCTTCAGCTGCAAGTCTTCGCATCGTTTCCTCAGTTTATCTCTTTCTTCTTTGATATATTTCTCTTCCTTTCGATACGACTCTAAAAGGCTTTCCTTTTCTGTAATCAAGTCTTTGAGTCGATTTTTCTCTTCGACCACAAACGAGGCCCGACTGGCGTTGGTCTCGAGTTTGGCCGTCTTCTCCTGGAGGTCCAGCTTTTCGCGGACCCATTCCTTCTGACGATTGGAAAGCATGTCTTTTAAACGGAAGTGAAGCTCCTCAGAGAGCAGTATTGAGAACGCTTATGAAGGCTGGCGAAGGTGATTTCACAGGAAAAGACGGTGATTTGCACTAAAGTAAAGGTTTTTGAGAAAGAGGTTATTTAGCATATTATTTGTCAACTCTTCGTATTCTTGTTTCTCTTTAGTTAACTCTTTGTCCAATGAATTGATTTTATTTCCCGACTCGTACTCAATGTCTTCGAGTCTCTGTTGAGTCCTTCGCTGTTCTCTTTCCATCTGAACGATACGTTCGCGCGTTTGAAACAACTCCTGATCTTTAGACTTGATTTGTATTTCGTGCTCTTTTTCCAGTTTCTCTCTCCTCTTCAGGTCTGCCCTCATCTGTGACTCCAAATCCGTTATCTTATTCAACAACTCTTCCCTCTCTTTGCGCGACTGAACGTTGAAATTCTTCAACTTTTCATTTGATTCTTTCAAATCTTTATCAGTTTTGTCCAGTTTTTCAATCAATTCATTCATTTTTGTCTTATAATTAGTCGATTCTTCTCTCATTTGTTGCAATTCTAAGTGCACTTCCTTTCGGATATTTCATTTGATTCTTTCAAATCTTTATCAGTTTTGTCCAGTTTTTCAATCAATTCATTCATTTTTGTCTTATAATTAGTCGATTCTTCTCTCATTTGTTGCAATTCTAAGTGCACTTCCTTTCGGATCGCTTTCGACGTCGTCTCCACTTTCTTAGCGTTTTCTTCTCTCAATTTAGTTTCCTTTTCTCGATATTCTTTATCCAGACCTTCAAATTGTTTCTTATAATTATTCGCTTTAACTGTCATTTCATTCAATTGTTTTTTCAAATCGTTGATCTCTTTTTGCAAAACAGCTGCCAAACCACTCGTTTGACTCTCATTTGTCGTCTTTTTACTCTTTTCCTGATCGAGCTGTCAGTAAATGATAGCATAAGTGAATAAAAAGCAGTTAACAGAAAGTAATTAAAATTTTTACCTCAGTTTTTGTTTGTTGTGAAATCTTTTTCAATTCAGTCAACTCTTTTGAAACACTTTCGTATTTATTTGTAATATCTTTCAAATTATTGTCACTTTTTCTAAGTTTTTCATTGCAAATATCGGTCTCGTCTTCGAGCCTCTCGACCTGTTTTTGCGTTAATTGACTGCTTTTCATGAGCTCTTCTTTTATAGTGATGGTTGCCATCAACTTCTGGTTCATGTCATCTGCTCTTGACTTTTCACGGATCAGCTCTGCGTGGATGTCATCCAATCTAATGGCCAACTCTTTCTTCTCCGCCTGAAGTACTTCCAAGTTATCCAAAGCACTCAAATCAATGCCTCTCTCTTTTGTAAACGAATCCACTTTCGTCTGCAATGTCTTCAATTTAGTCCTCTCGCTGTCGAGTTCTTTCCGCAGCCTTTCGTTTACGTGAGACAAATGGTTTGGATTACTGTTTACTGAAACGCCGTTTGTCTTCAATTCGTCTCTCATTTGTTCAAATTCTCTCTTAGTTTCACTCAAATCTTCGTTTATATTCTCGAGTATCATATCTTTGGCTCGAATTGTATTGTGTAAGTCATTCACGTCTTCCTCCAACTCTTTGATGATATCCTTTAACTCCATTCGAGTCGCCGTTTCTCTCACCACACGAGTGGGTCTTCTCTTCGCGGACACCGTTTCCTTCAAACGCTTGTACTCTCTGTTAAGTCGATTGCATTCGACATCCGTTTGGGTCAGCCGTGCGTTAAGGTTCGTAATGTCCGACTCTTTGGTCTTAAGCTGTTTTTTCAACGTATTTATCAAATCATTTTCCGTATCACTCATTAAAAAGCTGTTTAAATTTGGTTGAGATTTACTGGCCATCAAATCCGACTTAATATTCTCGCATTTTCGCTCTAATTCTTTGATTTTGTTCTTGAGTTCGATGTTTTCGACCTGAAGCTGATCCGCGGGACCGGGCGGTGGCTTTCGGCTGAGTCTCAATTGGAATCTCTTGTTCTCATTAATCAATTTGTCGTTTTCTGATTCAATGGAAATGAGTTTTTGTCTCAAAATGCTCGCCTCTTGTTCCACGAGCTGTAACTGACGCTTCAGATCCACCTGTTGTTCGCCGTCAAGGCTTCGGCTTCTGATGATCACTTTGGATGCCTTCCGTCGATGGACTTCGATCTCCGTTCGTAAGCTCTCGTATTCCTTCTCCCTATCGACCAGTTTTTTGCGCAAATCTCGCGCTTCGGACTCAAGAATCCGTATTTTATGCTCATATATGACGTTAGGCGGCGAACCGACCGGTATTTCGGGCATTTCAACTTTGGTCAATGGCTGCGATATGAGTTTGTCCTGCAAATACTTGATCTCCTGCTGTGAGTTGTCGTTCTCCTGTTCCAACTCATCGGCCTTTCGTCTCAAGACAACCATTTCCTGTTCGTAGAGTTCGAGATTCAGTTTCATCTCTTCGGGACTCAACTCTTCCGACTCGTCGTTATCGATGTCTCCTTTGGCCGACTTTTGATTCGCCATTTTCCTGATCTGCATCATCAGTATCTCGTTCTCCGACTCCATTGTCGACAACTTCTTGCGCATCGTTCGCGTCTCCTCCTCAGCGAACTTCATCTGTTCCTGAAGATCCTTTTCCCTCTCCATCGTGTCGTACAGATCGCGGATCACTTGCTCGTAGTCTTTGCCGTCGAACGAAACGGTCGGCGAAATACCGCCCGAAGACAACCGATTCATCGCCTTTTGCGAGGGATTCTTCTCCGCCAACTGTTGCTCCAGAAGTAGTCGACCCTCTCTTAGTGTCTCGATCTCTGCGTGCAATTTAAGCGACACTTCTTTGGCGATCGACAGTTCCGTTTCCAGTTCTTTCATCTTATGTTTGTCGACATCTATTTTCGTGGTCTCCAAGAGATCCTTCATCTTCTTCTCGAGCTCTATCTTATCGTTTTCCATCAATTCTACACTCCTTTCAGCCTTTTTGAGCTTAAACTGCAAAACCCGGCAATTCTTCGACGACGACTCCAACTCACGCTTCAATACACGAAACTCTGAGGACTGGTCTTCGCGAAAGTTGTCGTGAAGTTCTTGGAACTCAACCTCCAGTGCTTTCACATCTTTTTTCATCTCTTCGTTCTCTTCGGTGAGTCGTTCGCAAAGGAGTTCCGTTTGTTGTAATTTAAGCCTCAAATTAGTGATCACTTCTTTGAGTTCTTTTGGATTCTCGCGTTTCATGGCTTCCACTTCTCGCGTCAGTTCTTTCACTTCAATTTTGAGGACATTGTTCTCGTCTTTAAGCTCTGTTTTAATGGTTTCCAATTCACGACACTTTCCCTGAAGTTTAATCAATTCGGAGGCCGTCTTCTCGAGCGCCTGTTTATCGCTTTCATTGATTTGTTTGGCTTTGTTTTCCTGCAATTTCTCCATCCGTTTAATCTTCGCCTGCAATTCGTTGTTCTGTTTCTCTAACGCTTTCAACGATTCCTCCGATTTGGCTAATTGTTGAACGAGAGACGCAATCTTTGTCTGATATTCCTCGACGTCTGCGGAACCACATAACGTGGTTTCGGTCGTATCGGTGTCCGCAATGCTCTCTTCGTCGCACTCCCTCTCTCTCGTCGCAGTTTTGACGCGAAGAATAAACTGGACGTCCGCCGACTCCGTTTGATTCTCGCCATCCAATGGCAGACTCTCTTCGGCGCCCAAAATCTTTCGTATCCTTTTGGGCGCCGAAGACTTAGTCGGCGACGACTTATCGTTAAGCTCTGCGCCGTCGGGCTCTAGACGTAAGTCCGATATCTGACCCCTAACTCGAGTTCTGCCCAAATTGTTTGTCGCCGACGCGGAGGCGGATGGTGTCGGCGACGACTCGACGGTGTTTCGGACGCGCGTTCGTCGCCCGGAAGTGGTCTGTGTCTCGTCAACAGGCGATTGGCTGTCATCGAGTTTAGGCAGTTCTCTGGTTCTGGTTCTGAGCCTAACTGTTGTCGTGTTATCACTTGTCGGCGAATTATCGTCCGCTGTATAGGAAACTGATGGCACGGATAGAGTGCTCGACTTTTCCGGTGATTTTTTCCCTACAGATTTGAATATAAAATTTTTATTTAATAATAAATATTTAATTCCTGTAATCCTTTAGTCATTTCTCTCGTTATTTGTAACTCTTTGTAAAACTAAGAAAATACTTCAAAACATACTTAATCTTAAAAATCGATTAGTTTTTTATAGAAACGTCTCGTTATATAAATAGAAACGATTAGTAAATATGAGGAAATTTAAGCGTATTTTCGAAACTCATTTAAAGCTATATTTAATATTTATTACTTTTAAAGTTATTAAAAATATTATATAAATATTGAGTCAAATTAAATAAAAATGATTTATGCAATGATTAATATCTTAAAGAAAATATTTAATTTACATAACATGTAATATTATATTTGAAAACTCCTTACAATTATAACTCGTTTACGTTTAATGAAAGATCAAATTCTTTGTAATTTTGCCAATAAATTGTTTCAATTGTCTGAAAGCGTGTGTCTTCTTGTGTGGATGTGCTATGACTTTGCCCTCAATGAACAGGAATTTAATTTTGGAAATTAAGCCCTAGTTTTATGAACTTATTCTCGCTTTTTATTCATATACTAATCATCAAAAATGCATAACTAATGTCTTTGAAATGTGTTGAAAATATTCAAAATT
This sequence comes from Medioppia subpectinata, assembly GCA_905368565.1. Lineage (NCBI taxonomy): Eukaryota > Metazoa > Arthropoda > Arachnida > Sarcoptiformes > Oppiidae > Medioppia > Medioppia subpectinata. The sequence goes on from CAJPIZ010004168.1 coordinate 8,862, forward strand.
AATAATTTAGTCGTCAAAAACACCGACGTTTGCAATAAGACTTTAAAATGGCTCCGAAAACAATTTTGTTCATCATTTACTTGTGTTTTGATATGACTTTAAGCGAAACAAATGTCTGAAATTGTGTTTATTTGAGTTAAATATTTGTCTAAACATCCATTAAATTTCTCAATAAACAAAATGAATTGAGTTTTCATTATATTTATGTCTAGAATTAAAAGTTAAGATTTACTTCAAAAGTTAATATTTGATTGAATCCATTGATAAAACAAACACTTCAGAAATTGGATTAACAATTTAAACGTAATATTATATCCGATTTCACATTCCTTTACTAAATACCAATTGTTTAAAGTTATCCACTTTTGGATATATAAAACTAAATCTGTTTATTCTTAAAACTATATTAATTTTTATTTTAACGAAATATAAAACCAATTATTAAAAATATTTCAAAAAATATTTTCCAAAATAAATGTGGAATTAATGCTAAAATGCAAATATATATCTATTTTTAGTGGATTCTGATATACAAAACAATTGATGAGAAAACCTCTTACTTTGAGTACTAGTCTGTGGGTCGGAATCGGGAGAACCGGAAGCGGCCCTCTGTTTGGGATCAGTCGTGACCTCATCTTTGATGTTATGTTCGGTGATGTCTCGGAAACATCGACGACAACGATTGGGTTTAACGGTTCCCGGTTTAAAGCCAATACAATTGGCACTCATGTCAGTTCACACAAACAACACCATCCGATCACTTCACTGGACAATTAATGGAATGTAATAATCATATCATGTTTATAGACATTCAGTCAAGAAGTCATTCAAATTGAAATGACAGGCAAATGGATGGATGAGAGGAAACAAAAAATGTAAAACTAAACCAATGCCTCGATTCTGGTTCTCACTGTTAACACTAATTTGAATACAAGAATTCAAATACGACTTCACTATCAATGCATTTATGCGATACTCTTGTACTCTATAGACAAGACTGAACGCCAAGAGTGAGAAGTGGAGTGAAGGCTGCGTTACGTTCAATAGTTTGGGCCAAAAGTGGCTATTTTTAGGCCCAACACCCGCTCTCTCACTACACAAACGCTAACTTCATTTCTTCTTCTTTACTATTATATAAGATATTATATTAAATACTATTCAGACATAGTATTCAATGTTTGAGAAGTTTATTAATAAATAGTGTGAATTCATAAGTAAAGGAAATGAGAGAAAAGTAAAGCGAAAGTAAAAAGTTTTATTACAAACACTTTGCCATTGAATCCAATAGAGAGCGCAATCACAACGAGTTATGCAATCAAAACATAAACACATTTTTCAATGAAAATTGATTTGAAAGGTGTTTCGCAATTGAATTGAAGGATAATTATTACAAATTATTGTTATAACAAATGTTTTCAAATCACACGAGAAAATAGGCGTCAAAATTAGTGCCAATATATCACGTGTTTTGTTCACTCAATCATTAATATCTTGTATGAAAAAATTGCTACACTTTTCTCGGGTCACAAAAATCATCGATTCATAGGAAATGCTCATCAATTTTATTGTGAGTTATGTTTGCATTAAATGCTAATTAGTATTGAATTTACAACTGATTTGTTTGTATTTTGTGTTTTAGGGATACGACAGACAATTGGGAGTCATTTTATTGACGTTAAGCTCCTTATCATTGATTTATTACACGCTTTGGATAATTGTTATCCCAATGGTTAACGAGAGGCACATAATTAGG
>CAJPIZ010004169.1:0-10613 GCA_905368565.1 Medioppia subpectinata
ATTTTTGTTTAAATGTTATGTACTAACCATTGGGTCATTGGATAGTTAATTAAATACAACGCTTACTATTTATACATTCTAATCGATTGTCTTAAATTAAACTAATTGTGTTCAACTTTAACATGTTATGAACCGCCAATCAATCGCGTATAAAAGCCATCACTCAAGTTGAGTCACTCAACCGAAACGGTCTCACAATAACACTGACAATAGACATAAATGTTGACCAAATCATTCAATTTTCAATATAATTAATCTCTTTATTCATAAAATGTATAATTATTTATAATTGAGTGCAAAATCTCTGAAGTCTTTATCCGTGAAAACGGATTGTTTGTGTGAGACATGCGTTTGCTTTCCATCCTTACAGTCCTTATTAACCATTAAATCTTTAATCAATTTATATTTGAGTCGATTTTTATGCAATTCGTGAAACACTTTGGCATTCATTGACGTCTTCTTCGTCTTATTCTTCGGCTTCTTAGGGATCGCATCATTCAATTGATTCACTTTTCAAACAAACAAATAAATTAAATGATTGTTTAAATCAAAACAGATAGCAATCAATACCTCGTTGTCTGTGTCTGTCATTCAATGATTTGTTAGCTTTTTGTTTGCATTGAAAATCATCTGAAAAAACAAAATCAAATGAATATAAACTCGATTTAAATGAATTGCAATTCAAATGTCACTCACTTTCCACTAATGAAAGCGATTTCTTCAACAATTGTTTAGACATTTATATATTTTATAAATAAATAATTGATTAAAATATAAACTAATTGTAAATCAAATCAAATGTGAAATGAATTCAAATTTCAATTCACATCAAAACAAATGCCAAACGAAAGCAAACATTGAATCCATAAATAATGTCCACAAATGGAAGAAAAGGGAGGACTGAATGAGTTATCACTACAGCAGACAATTCGGCTATAAAAACACCACAATTCGGGAACCCATAGGAAAACAATCAAATTTGGATTATTAGGCAATATTAGAGAATATAAAAGTAATACATTGCGAATGTATGACAACCACTACAACCGCCACAACTGATGGGATGTTTATTCCCGACAATTGACTGCTTTAGTGAACTCTCATTAATAACGACGTAATTAATGGATGGAAGCTATGATTCATCTATTGTTAGGATTTGAGGAAATGTTTGATTGAATTGTTTGGCAATTAATTAAACGAAATATGATTTAAATTGAATGAGATTTGCCTTTAATTGGCTTTCAGTCGACAACTCGTTAACGCATTTGCGATTGGATTGCATTGAAGGGCAAACTTATAGCAAACGTGAGTCCAATCGATGTTTACTTCAAAGCAATTGTTGTAAATTGAATGGTATTTTCGTTTCGTTTGATTATAGCATGAATTGATTGAATTGAATGTTATTTTTTGGTTTGCATTACATTTTGGTTGAAAACGTTATTTTGTTTTGCTTTGAGTTTTGGTTATAATTGTATTGAAAGCCAATGAATGAGTGAATGAATGAATCACTTGAAGAGTGCATTCATGGGAATGAAGGGCTCGATTGGCACAAGAGATGTATTGAAATGGAGTTATCGTTACAGCAATTGGTCTTACATTCAAACAAAAGCCGACAAATATTTGTCGACAAGATTTCAGATCTGGAGAACCGACTGAAAGACGCCCTCAAAAGGGCCGAAGAGTCGGAACTGAAGTACTGTTCCATAATTGAGTCACTTATCGACAAATCGGACCGAAAGTCAAAGACCGGTGAAGAGGAAGGTATGAATGACTCGACGCCTGAATTGAATCAATTGAAACACGCGATGGAAGAGAAGGAGAAAGTGATCAATGATTTGGAAGTGAAGATCGAAGAGCAGAAGAAACTGAGACTTAGAGACGCGAAACAAGTGGAGGAAAAGGCGGCCAAAATCAAGGAATGGGTGGCCATTAAACTGAAAGAACTCGAGGTTCAGAACCACTCTCTCAGAGAACAGAACAGGAAATGTAACGAAGAGTTGCTTTGCTTTAAACAACACTTACATAACGCCAGTCCTGAGACCCGACGCAAAGTAGAGTACGTTCTGAACCAATACTCGGATCAAAGTTCACTCACTTATGCCAACAATCGGTTATACGCCTATCAAAACGGTTTGTCATTTACTGCTTATCATTGCTTTTCATATCAATTGTAATCTTTATTTTTGTCAAAAAGTGTCCACTTTTTCTACGAAAGACGAGATTCAAGAATTGATAGCAAAGAGAGGCCTTAAACTCTCGGATTGTGAAACACATTCCGAATCCTCAGATGAAGAGGGAGTGATTAAAGCATCAAATGAACGATTTGGTCGTTCAATCCGACCTCAAAAGCCTATTCCTCCGCCAAGAACTCGAATTCTGATGGGTTCTAATGATTCAAACGATTCGAGTGGTTATAGTAGTCGTCAAACAAATGCATTGAATTATTTTCCTCGCGCCGGAAGTCTGGACCGAAAGTTAGCGGATATGAAACGATTGAATTTTAATCAACTCAAGAAAAAGAAGAGTGGATTTGCTGCCAATGAAGTACACGACTATTCAGACATATATACGCCCACTAATGAAACCAAAACTTCACTCAACCATTTCGAGTCTAACGTGAGACCACCCACTCCTCCACTACATCGGTGTCCTTCATGGGAGTCCCGTATATACAGAATCGCGAGCACTGGTATTCCCAGCGCTTCTTCAGCCAACTCGACGCCAAACCACTCAATACGTCAACTCTTGAAAGCATCCAATCATTGCACACAACAATTGTCGCCAAAAACCATACTAAATGAATATAACGTTCCGGTCTTCGCCACCATCAAAGGCAGGGCCTCCAGAATCAGATCCATTCCTTTCACAGACGATTCCACTGATTCATCCGATAATGAAACTGATATTCGCATCACAACTACAACCATCACAACGGGAACCACTTCTTCGAGTGGACACGACAGCGATATCTTTGCAACTCCTGTCAGACATTTTACTAGAGATACAACAGTCGACTCTAATATATCAGAAGATTACGCTTTACCTCCGGACGCGACCCTTTCGGCCTCAATGGACGCAATCCTTGTCGCAGACGTAGCACAAGAAATAAGAGCTCCTAAAAGGTTTTCATCGCTTCAGAGACCGTCTTCTATGAGAGAAGTGAATGAATTGAATCCATTGAATGATGTGATGGAGAAAAGCGGATATTTGACAAAATTGGGCGGAAGGCTGAAGACATGGCAGAGACGATGGTTTACGCTTAAAGACGGGGTTCTCTCTTACTATAAGAGCCAAAGTGATGCTAATAAAGGCAAACCCAGAGCTCATATTAAACTCGATAAGTCGTGTCGAATCACAACCACTGGAGACTCAACTTTTCAGATAATCACTCAAAACAATAAGAAAGTCTATTATTTGACCGCAGATTCCATCATAACTATTGAAGAATGGATTCGTGTACTCAATAATGTACTCAAACAAAACACCACTTTTCACATAAGCGACGATCAAAAGCCTATTATAGAGGGATTCGCGACGAAAGTGAGATCAGGACATTCCAAGAGGTGTTGGGTTGCACTCTATGGCAGACATTTGCTTTATTTCAAGTCACCCAACGATAAGACTCCTATCAATCGAATCGATTTGAAGTCAGCAAAAGTAGAAGAAGTGGAGAACGTCTCCGATTCTGATAATGAAGACATTGAAGACAATACAATCACTTCTTTGATTCAAACCAAATCCAGTCGACATTATTCTAACCATACGATTGCCATATTTCTAAAACATTCTTCAGATCCAATCTATTTATTATTATCGTCTAAACAGGAGCTCAACGAATGGTTATATCACTTATCAGTAGCCGTGACGGGCGAACATTCCGCTGGAACTCCTTTCGAACATCTGGTCTCACGTTTAATGAAAGCTGAAAGTGATTGCGTCGACACTTTGGACGGCCATTCCTTATGGAAAAATCCTTTACTTCTTTACACCAAAGATAATATCTGCGAACCGTTGACAACACTTCCCAATGAATACTTGAAGAGCGAAGCCATTAAGCTCTTTAAGTCGATCCAATTGTTTATATCCGTGCCGTTGGACTCGTCAGGCATTGATTATCACGTCTCTCTCGTTCAGAATTGTCTTCAGTTATGTCTAACTAATGCCGAACTTCAAAGCGAACTCTTTTGTCAATTAGTTAAACAAACTTCAGCCCATAATTGCCATAAACTGTGCGGTAGTTCTGGAGTCCAGCAGTTCCTGTTGTGCGCCACACAAACCATCTTTACGTGCGACACATCCGGCACTTGCAGTGAGAAGACATCGCCGACATCTGTCAACGAAACCTCACTCAACCCTAACTCTTGCGACAAAAAGCACGCTTTGAATGTGGTATTCATGCAATCGTTTCAATTGCTTTCTCTCGCCATTTCACTATTCACTGCACAGAACAGAACTCTTTGGCTTTTGAAACAACATTTGCGTCGAACCAGTGATACGAAGACAGACGTCGGGAAGTATGCCATATATTGTCGAAGAGCTTTAGACCGAACCTTAAAGAACGGGCCGCGAGAGTTGGGTCCCTCACGCATGGAAGTGCTGTCTATTCTGTTGCGCAATCCATACCATCACTCACTTCCGCACTCAATTCCAGTCAATTTCATGAACCGATCCTATAATGTGGTCGGATTTGACGGCTCAACAACTGTCGAAGAATTTTGTCAATCGCTTAATAAAGAGGTTACTATTCGAGACAATAGTCAGTCCGGATTTGCTCTCTTCAGTGATGACCCGATTGACAAAGAAGTGGAACACCTCTTGGATTGTAAAGTGAAATTAGCGGATATTATCTGCCGCTGGGAACGCGTTCTTCGGGAGAATCATTTCGGCAAATTTGAAAACACAAAAGTCGTGAAATTGCTTTACAAACAAAGACTTTGTCTCAAGAGTTGCACCAAATCAGAGACTGAAAGGGAAAGACTTCTATCTGTTTATCAAATTAATAATGAGATAGTTTTGGGAAGATTTCCCGTAACTCAAGACCTGGCGCTTGAATTGTGTGCACTTATGGCTCAAATAGAATTCGCAGACTTTGTTACCATAAGTCGTCCGCAAGTAATCCTTCAGCAAGTGATCGATCGCTTCTTTCCCATACATTTCAAAGAAAGTAATTTTTTGAAGACTTTGATGGAAGCGATTCGTGACAAATGGATGGAATTGAAGGGAAGGCCAGCAGTGGATTGCGTGAGAATATGTCTCAACTGTTGCCGAAAGTGGCCCTTTTGGGGCTCCACTCTCTTTGAGGCTAAGGTCGCCAAACAAGTGAAATACATGGACTCTTGTAATGCATTGCCTGCACTCATCACTAGTCATACAAAACTATGGATCGCTGTCTCCGACGACTCCATAGCACTCTTAGATTTTGATTCATTTCATTTGATAACTCGCTATACATATAAAAATTTGATGACATTTGGCGGCTGTAAACAGGATTTAATGCTCGTCTTCTGCACCCGAAACGGTCCGCTCGAAGCGGACTCGGGTTCGGGCACCGGCTCTGGCAGTTCGCGCACTGATAGCCAACGCTCAGAGCGTTTGCTGTTTATAATGAATAAGTCAAAGATCATCGAAATTACACTATTGATTGCCGACTATATCAACAGTGATTCTGCCCTCAATGCCGTCTCTACTCTCGACACATCACACGAAACGCTTGACTCTTCGCTCGACAAATACTGGACCGGAAGTACTTTGTTCTCAAGAGTGCCATCACTTAAGATCAGTTCCACAACATCTCACACTAAACTATGAACTACTCATTGAAACACTACTTTTTTATTACCTTTTTTAACGTCAGTCTTATTTTACAGTAAACTCTGTTTTTATATACCTTTTGATAATTTATTTATTATCTAATTCTTAATTTTTAGTCGAAAATTATAAAAATTGAAATTTTTAAAGCAAAATATTTTTTAGAGTTGGAATTATGAAAAGTATTACCTTTTTATATGTTATACATGTATGTAATTATGATGAAAGATTAATTAAGATGAAAGATTATGTATATTATGTCATATTATGCAACAAATTATCACAATTTTTATTCATTTTACGAATTAATTGTAATAATAAGTAAACATTTAAAATAAAATTAAACAATTTTTTAGATTCAATTTCAAATCTATTACTTATTAATTGCGGGTTTTATTGTTTAGTTTAATACCTGGTATTAAAATGGTATTTAAAGGTACAACTGAACGGCAAAGAACGGGATCGGGAACGGGACTGGAATGGCTTATTTGTAATTGTAATTTTGTTAGACTAATAGGTTAAGTAAAGTTTACATTGTGTTCATCGATGGACGAGAAGTTTTAAAAAGTTTTATTTGTCTGGCATTTGAAAAGCACTGAAAGGAATACTGAATGTATTGAAAGCATTGTGTATAGCATTGGATAGGATTGCCCTCAAGTGAGCGCTTGTGTTAACACAAGTGATTCAGCATTTCTAACACTAACTCACATTCAATACAACTGTATTACCGGTTCAAGTGATCACATCTGAAGAAAGCGATGGCAAATGTGGTGATCGGGAAGCGCTTAGATGTGGCCCAATATCTGCACAAAGAGCAGCAAAAGGCAGACAATGCGGCCACCATTGAGTGGTGGACCAGCTTTGAAGAGCTCTACACTAAGCGATTGTGGCATCAGTTGACCAAAAAAGTGTATGACTTCATAATCACCGCTCGGTTCCCATCGCTGGTCGAGTTCTACGACAACTTCATCGCCGACTTCGAGACGAAAATCAATGGATTGACTCTTATCGAGATGTGCGGTCATGTGATCCAACAGATCCACGAACACGAGGCGCGCATTCAATTCATCACTAAAATGAAAGACAAAGTGACGGCCAATCGGGAGGCAGTCATTCTTTGCAACATCTTTTTGGGACAATCCATGCTTTCGGCGAAGGATATGAAGGGTTTGAAAGAGCTTTTGGAGACAACCAATGGTCTGATCGAAGCGGAAACGGGCGTCACTTCAGTCCACTCGCGCTACTATCGGCTCTCAAGCGAATATCACCAGCAAATGGGAAACCATTGCGACTATTATAGGGACGCTTTGAGATATCTCGGCTGTCAGACCAGCGCCGATGTGGAGGACGCGGCCATTCAGGCCCACCGGGCGTTCACCCTATCGTTGGCCGCTATTCTCGGCGATTCGATCTACAATTTTGGTGAACTCTTACAGCACCCGATCGTTGACACTCTCACCCCAGAGAACCGATACATCAAAGATCTGCTGTTGGCGTTCAATAGCGGCGATTTGAGCCGTTATGAGGCGCTGCGGCCGCAGTGGTCACTACAGCCAGACTTGGCTAAGAATGAGGTGACAATGCATGAGAAGATATGTTTGCTGTCACTCATGGAAATGACATTCAAGAGCAACACTGGAGTGATTGGCTTTCAAGACATCGTCGCACAGACACGGCTTCCGGACGACAAAATCGAGTTACTTGTGATGAAAGCTCTGTCTCTCGGGTTAGTGAAGGGAACCATAGATGAAGTGGAAAAGACTGTCCACTTGTCTTGGGTTCAGCCCCGAGTGCTCGACAAGAAACAGATCGAGTCTATGAAGAATCGACTCGATGTTTGGTTCAAAGAGATTAATGTCATCGAAGGTCTACTCGAGAAGAGGGCTCAAGAGATCATCAATTAATTCATTTATCTTAAAATCTATTTTCTTGTGTTTTAAAAATTTGTAATTTATTAATAACTTTATTTGAGTTATAATTTTCTCGAAAATGTCATTAGATTTTGACTTTTTATAAGAAACGATTGAATTTAAACTACTTTTTTGTATTGATATAACCAAAAATAAAATGCAAACAAATTGTCATTAAATGGTGTGAAGAAGCGATTTTCGTTATGATTGTAATAATTACCCTAAAATCCCAGCCATAACTCGTACCTCACAATTTCATTTACTGTTTTTATTTAAAAAAATGTTTCATTCTTCCGGATGTTTGCTTAACTGAATCGGCATTTAATGTGTGAGTATTTGTGCGATGAATGCCCTAAAATAGGTGCCACTTGTGATGCAATGCTCCGGTCATTTGCCGTACAATTGCATACATTATTGCCGTCAAAGTAATGCATATTTTGCCACAAATTGTCAATTTGTGAATTGAATGACAGCAAGTCTTCGCGCATGCGTTCCAAGAGTTGTCACATTTGTATGAAAACAATCGTTTGTTTTGCTTTGCATTCATTTGTCAATCAATTAATTCATTATTTATTTATTAATTATTCATTCATTCATTGATTGAGACATCAGTTGAGACCCATTTGTAGTTTAACATCAAATATAGGATGTGTTGAACGAATCCATGTCTTCACACGTTGTGGTGAACGGCACGGATGGGACGGACGCCACCACCGATGGACTGGAAGTGTCGGACAGGGATGTAGTGAAGGATGTGGTGAAAGATGTGGTGAAGGATGTGATGAATGGTGTGGTATATCATGAGAAGCAATGCAAACAGATGTGTGCGAAACACGCGTTGAATAATTTGCTTCAAGACATGGATGCGTTCACTAAAGCAGATTTGGACGCCATTTGTCACACGTATGTCCTATTCATGTCTTGAGATGTGATGTCTTGAGATGTGATGTCCTGATGGCGTAATTGTAATGCATTTTGTTATGTGAATAGTCTGTCGCCAAACAGTCGTTTCCTGAACCCTCACAAGTCATCACTAGGTTTAGGCAATTATGACATAAACGTTATTATCTCTGCTTTACATACAAAGCATTTCGAGACCTTTTGGTTCGATAAGAGAAAGTATGTATTGATTGTCACCATTTGGTCACACATTAAGACATAACTCATTGTCGTTGACAGAGACCCGAATTGTCTTGAATTGGATCACATCAAAGGTTTTATACTAAACATTCCGAACCCGATATACAACTCGTGCCGCAAATGGACGACCAGTTCTTTGTTTTCATTGCCGTCGAGTTTGCTGTCGAGTCGTAAGCATTGGATCGCAATCCGCTCTTTCGGTCAACACTATTATAATCTCGACTCTAAACTAGATTTCCCTCAACTTATCGGAAATGTATTACAATTTTTATTTGTTGTTATTTTTTGCAATCAATATTGAAATGAATTTTTCTTTTGAATCGAAAGAAAAGCCAATTAATTAATTACTTGCGAGAGAAGAACCGGTCGACTGACACAGAAATCTTTGTTATCGTTAATCAAGTGATCGCCGAAACGGTCGCTTGGATTCAACAATAAGTTATTGTCAATTCATTACATTCACACAAAACATTGCATTGTTTCAAGTGTTGGACAAATCCCAGTGCCTTAACGTAAACTTTATTTAAAAACTTTAAAAACAACTCATTTTTCTCTTCAGAAGAGAAAAATGTAATAAAATAATGATTAAAATAAATGAATATTTAAGAGTTCTTTTTGGATGTTTTTTGGGTACAAATATATGTAAATAAATAAATAAATATATATTTAATTCTAATTCCATTAATATATTGATGTTTTCAACGTCTAGTCAGTCACTGTTTCCACAATTAAAACTCAAATAAAAATAATAATTAAAATATATTATAAATGATTTTTAAATACTGTAAATGTTTTGGTAAAAAGAATTAAAAATTTGTTAAATAGCTTAACAATGGTTTTCATAATCCTATGTAATGCCTCTCTTGCGGCTGTTGTTCAGTACAATTGCCACCAAAATTGAGATGAGTCTCAGATCGAGAGCGCCCTTCGCTTTGGATAAACCGTTCGCTAAAAACATCAGACGTCAGACCATATACTATAAACCAATGCATCCAAGTGTTGAAAACATGCCAATTATTACCTGAGGAATGGTATGACAGCAATGAGACGCTGTTTATCCGATATATCGTTATATTGGGACTGAAGAACATTAATGAGATTTCGGAGATAGTTCTCAAGACGTTTACGTCTTTCCTGAACTACTTTTGAGTCTTTGTTTCCAATGGTTTTCTTCGGCGGAAAATCATAAGTACTTAAAACTTGAAATTTTTTGCGAAGAGATTTGTGAAGACTATAGAACTGAGAGTAACGTCTGTAGACATTCCACTCGTCGTCTTTAATTCGGACGTATATTTGGTAGATATGATGCGATTTACTCCTCTGCCCGCCCGCCAAAAACACAGTCGGTATCCATATATGGATTAGCGGCTGATTTATCGATGATTGCAGTGAGAAATCCATCTCAAAATCAGACGACACACTCATTAGATCCTCTGTGGCTTCAGTCACTTCTGGTAACTTTAATACAAATTAAATACATTATTCATTCATTCATTAATGTAAACAACAAATAATTCAAAAGTGTTAACATATAAACACTCAAAGCATTCGAGAGCTGAGATAACCTGAATGTAAAAATTAGTTCAACGATAAGACTATTGAGAACACGGTTTTATTGAACACAACATTACGATTCATAACTCGACTTATAAAACAGATATTAAAGGAGTAAAAGGGAAATACCGGTCCTCTCAAGTGAATCAACTCGTGTTTGATTCGAGTGATGAGTTGGTCCTTCTGAGCGATCACTCGATG
>CAJPIZ010004170.1:0-10609 GCA_905368565.1 Medioppia subpectinata
TTACTTACAATACGTCATTTTAATTAAATAACAAGAAATGTAGATTGTAATTAAATTATGTTTGATCATGTTAAGCCGTTTGATTAAATAAATGCAAAATTCTACATAAGTAATTAATTTTATATGAGGTAATAAGTATGCGATAATTACATGTGTAATAAATAATATGCTTTACTGTGTAAATTATGTAAAATATGTAAAATACAATTTACTGTTTATTGCACAAATAGCGAATATTATATTAATAATCATTTTATTTATTTAGAAATATATTATTTTATTTAAAAAGTATTAACAAAACACAAAAACAAAACTTTGTTGTAAAACATGATAAAATTGCGTTCAGAATATGTAATTACAATTTAATTATTAATTAATATTTAATTATTATATACTTGTATACAACAAAATATATATAACATAAATTATTTTCAAAGAAAATTTATTGTTGAAACTTAATTGTTTCATTAACTATGCTAGTTTTGTAAATTGTAAAAATGAATACTATTTTTATTATAATTATAATAATACATTATACAATAAAAATAATCTTGTTACTGTTGTTAATAAACAAAAAAAATTACATATTGATTAAGTAACATATGATTAATTGTAATATTATAGTGCACGTTTACAAAATAATAATTTAAATATTATTGATATAGATTTCATTAAAACTTGATTTAAATTGGTTTTAATAATCACGGTTGACAAGGGGTAGTAAATGGAATTGTTTATAATGTTCATATTATATTATTAAATCAAATAGACAATTTCATCAAATATTATTAACCACTTTATATTATAATATAAATCATTAACAAGGTTATATCAATAATAATTAAACAGATTAATTTTTTGTACAATTATGATGTTGAAAATCAAATGGCAAAGTTGAATTATGATCTCTATTATATCGTCCATTTTCAAAAATACGATCGTTATAATGTGGCCCTGTTACTTTTAGCCAATCGTTGCGCTTATCATTGCAACCAATAATCATTTCAATCAAATACAGCTTATTATTAGGATTTGTGAAAAAAGGCTTAAAACTAATTTGATCTAAATATATAATGTTAGAATTTTTATTGAAAAATGTGTTACGATCATAGAATATTATTGATACATTTGTTGGGCCTAATTGAGCTAGGGTGTTTGGTCCAAACAAGTTATTATTTAGTCTATATAGAAAAATAATTTGTAACTTGGGTGATTTAAATACTAATACGTTGGCCGGTATTAAGGTTAGTGATGTAATATAGAAACTAAGTTGACTTAGAGCTGGTAGTGATGTAAATGCCCTCTCGCCAATCACCTTGATAGATTTGCCAGATAAATATATATCATTTAAGTGTGATAGTGATTTAAATGCCCCAGCTGGCACAGTCTCTAGATTGCACTTGTCGATCTTGACAGATTTAATATATGGCATCGAGTTAATAATTGCAAACAGATCGGTGCCATTAGAATCATTTGGTCTGTGAGTTAGCTTCGGTGATCCCTCTATTACGAACTTGGTCAAATTTTGATCTTTAAACGCGATGGTGTCTATAAGCACGAGTAATTTGTTGAAATACATATTGATCTCAGTAAACTGTATATTTGAAAATGTATTAGCCTTGATTTCAGTGATGTTCGTACCATCTAAATATAGCGATGTAAACTTTATTTTGTGTCGAGATGGCAGTGCCCGGGTAATTTGATCCATGGTTGTTTTAAGATTGGTTATAGTGTTGTATCTACATGACCATCTAATATCACTATGTTTATTCGAACAAATACATGGCGAGATATTATACGGGCACGAAATTAACGTGTTTAAATTTTTGTTGCAATAAATAATATTAACGCATAACGCCGTAATAAAATAAAATATTAATATGTTCATTTTATAGTTTATATTAAATAAATAAATTTGTAATATGTGGCATTAATCAAACACTGATAATGATCAATTTAATTAGTTTGTAACAGAGTATATACAAATTTTAATCGTTATTGTTATGCAAAATTTAAATTAAATTATTTCAAATGTATTGTTATATGGTAATTTATTGATGTTTGATCATGCAATGTCGTGTACATAAACACAAAATTTATTTCAAATAATTATGTTTTTATGCTATGCATTAATTACTTCACTTGTTTACGACAATAACAGGTGCAAAAATTACAATAAAAAATATTTTCACAATCACATTATTTAATTGCAAATGTATGATTTTATTGAAAAAATGTTTGATAGTTAAATTAAAACAATGAAACCGTAAAATAAAAATAAAAGGTTTATTTATTTAAAATATAATAGTTTAAAATTTTATATGATTTGTTTGCCACTGAATTAACTGAAGACACAATAATTATTACCAATTAGTACATATCTTTTAGTGCAGAAAGTAAATAAATATATAACTTATAATGTAAAAGTATTCAGTAAATACTGTAAAATAAAAGATTTTTAAATTTTAAATAATAAACACAACTCTATTTATTAGAAAACATTTAATAAACATAATCATAAACATATTGATTGAGTAAAATATGCTTAATTGTAACATTATAGGGCTATTATACATTATAATTTTAATGAATTATATGTAAAACAATTTTTATTTATATAGATTCTAATAAAGTTTAATTTAAATTGATTTGAATAAACAGAAGTAAAGGGTATTAAATGGAAGTGCTTATATTGTTTATATTAATTGTGGTAATAATTAAAGTTATTAATTTTTAGTGCAATTAGAATGTTGCCAATTAAATGGTAAAGTTGAGTTGTGATCATCATTGTATATTCCATTCTCAAAAATACGATCGGTATAATGTGACCCTGTTACTTTTAACCACTCGTTGCGCTTATCATCGCAACTAATGATCATTTCAATAAAATACAGTTTATTATTAGGATTTGTGAAAAAGGGCTTAAAACCAATTTTATCTAAATATATCATGGTAAAGTTTCCATTGAGAAGTCTATCATGATCCCAGAATATCATTGATACATTTGTTGAACCTAATTGAGCTAGTGTGTCTGGTCCAAACAAGCTATTATTAAATCCAGCTGGAAACATAATTCGTAACATAGATGTTTTAAAAACCAACACGTTAGCCGATATCGGTGTTACCGATGAAATAAATAAACCAAGCTGACTTAAAACTGGTAGTGATTCGAATGCTTTCTCGCCAATTACCTTGATAGATTTGCCAGATAAATATATATCATTTAAGTGTGCTAGTGATTTAAACGCCCCAGCTGGCACAGTCTCTAAATTGCACTCGTCGATCCTGACAGATTTAATATATGGCATTAAGTTAATAATTGCAAACAGATCGGTGCCACTAGGATCATTTGTTTTGTGAATTAGCCTCGGTGATTCCTCTATTACGAACTTGGTCAAATTTTGGCCTTTAAACGCAATGGTGTCTATACGGACGAGTAATTTATTGATGTAGATATTGATCTCAGTAAATAGTATATTTGAAAATGTATCAGCCTTGATTTCAGTGATGTTGGTATCATCTATATATAGAGATGTAAACTTTATTTTGTGGCTAGATGACTTTGCCCGAGTAATTTGATCCATGGTTGATTTAAGATCGGTTATATTGTTGTTTCTACATGACCAAGTAATATCACTATGTTCATGCGAACAAATACACGGCTCGATATTATACAAGCATGATCTGTTTGAATTCTCATTGCAATAAATAATATTAACGCATAACGCAGTAATAAAACAAAATATTAATATGTTCATTCTATAATTTATATTAAATGGATAAATCTGTAATAAGTTAAATTAATTGAACAATAATAATGATCAATTTTATTAGTCTGTAACATAATATATACAACTTGACTGAAAAATTAAATAATTAAAAATGTAGATTATAGTTTATTAATGTTTGATCATGGTATGTCTTGTAAACACGACATTTATTTCAAATTAATTATTCTCATATACAATGCATTAATTACTTAATTTGTTTGCAACAATTACAGGTGCAATAAATTACAACAAAAAATATTTTCACAATCATATTATTTACAATACAATGAAACAATACAAATAAATAAAATAAAAGCTTTTTAAATTTTAGATAATGAACATAACTCATTTTATTAGAAAGCATTTAATAAACATAATCAAATTTACATATTGATTAAATAACATATGCTTTATTGTAACATTATAGGGCGAGTATATATAATAATTTTAATGATTTATATGTAAAACAATTTTTATTTATATAGTTTCTAATAATGTTTTAATTAATTTGAATATTTAGAGTTAACAATGGATAGTAAATTGGAGTGTGTATATTGGTTATATTATATTAATACATTAAAGAGGTAATTTCATCAAATATTATTAATAACATCATATTATAATGTAAATTGTTAACAATGTGACAATAATTAATCATTATTAATTTTTAGCGAATATGTAAAGCAAACTTTACTAAATGTAAATAATAAAATACAAAAAATATACCAATTAAACTATATAAATTAAGATAGTATTGATTTTGGTGTATGCAATCTGAATATTTCATGATAAGCGTTTTTAATTTGCAACCAAAATATAACAATTATATTTGTTTCATTTCCATACCTATTGCAACAAAAGTAGGAGACAGGCACATTTCCTCCATAGGACTAACATTGGCCGAGGACTGGGTGGCTAATAAAAACACATAAGGCTTTGATCACAAAGAACGTGCGCACTTTTTATAAAATTTAGACCCCCTCCCCCTGGTCTGCATGTCGTTATGTACCACAAAAATTAATATTATTATACAAAATCATAAATAAAGTCAAATATCTTTTAAAGTATCAATTTGATATGAAAATGGATTTCATATTCTTAATCACCATTAAATTTTACATCTAATTCATATATCATATATAAAAAATATAGTAAAAAATATTTTTCGAACAAATGTTCTAAGTCGAAAATTTCGAAAATTATTCGAGATAAAAAATTTTCGATTTCATATTCGGTTTGTGGGTTAAATTTTACATAAAATTGATATATTAAATTTGTATTTAAAACGATATTAATTTTTGTGGTACATAACGACATGCAGACCCTCCCCCTTATGTTTGCACTTGTTCGCATGTAGTCATTTAAAGAATAGTACGTTCGCATGTTCCTATTACCCCTCCCCCCTAAGAAGACTATTTCAATTCAAAAGTTATATATTTATTCAAAATTTGTTATCAATTTGAATTAATTTATTCTTGAATTGAATTAATCTGTATTATTTTATTAAAAATTGTTTGATAGTTAAACTAAAACAATGAAACCGTATAATAAAAATAATTTTATTTATATAAAATATAATAGTTTAAAATGTTATATGATTTGTCTGCCATTGAATTAACTGAAGACACAATAATTATTACTAATTAGTAAATACCTTTTAGTGCATAAAGTAAATGAATATATAACTTATAATGAAAAAGTATCCAGTAAATAAAATATAAGCTTTTTAAACAATAAACACTATTCTTTTTATTATAAAGCATTTAATAAACATAAACAAATTTACATATTGATTGAGTAAAATATGCTTTATTGTAACATTATAATGCGAGTATACATAATAATTTTAATGATTTAAATGTAAAACAATTTTTATTTATATATCAATAGTTTCTAATAAAGTTTAAATTAAATTGAATATTTAGGGTTAATAGGGGATAGTAAATTGGAGTGTTTATATTGGTTATATTATATTAATAAATTAAAGAGATAATAATAACTTCATATTATAATGTAAATTGTTAACAATGTGACAAATAATTTAATTAATTAATTTTTAGTGCAATTAGAATGTTGCCAATCAAATGGCAAAGTTGAGTTATGATCTCCATTTAATTGCCCATTCTCATATATACGATCGGTATAATGTGACCCTGTTACGTTTAGCCACTCGTTGCGCTTATCATTGCAACCAATGGTCATTTCAATCAAATACAGCTTATTATTAGGATTAGTGAAAAAGGGCTTAAAACCAATTTGATCTAAATATACAATGTTAGTGTTTTTTGTTTGAAATGTTTTACGGTCATAAAATATTATTGATACATTTGTTGGGCTTAATTGAGCTAGGGTGTTCGGTCCAAACAAGCTATTATTAAGTCCATCTGGTAAATATATTCGTAAACTTGGTGACTTAAATACTAATACGTTAGCCGATATTTGGGTTACCGATGTCATAGATAAGGTAAGTTGACTTAGAGCTGGTAGTGATGCAAATGCCTTCTCGCCAATTACCTTGATAGATTTTCCAGATAGATATACTTCATTTAAGTGTGCTAATGATTTAAATGCCGCAGCTGGCACATTCTCTAAATTGCACTCATCAATCCTTACAGATTTAATGTATGGCATCAAGTTAATAATTGCAAATAGATCGGTGCCACTAGGATCATTTGTTTTGTGAATTAGCCTGGGTGATTCTTCTATTGTAAACTTGGTCAAATTTTGTCCTTTAAATGCAATGGTGTTTATACGCTGGAGTAGTTGGTTGTAAATAAGATTGATTTCAGTAAATTGTATATTTGAAAATGTATCAGCCTTGATTTCAGTAATGTTTGTAGCTTGTAAAATTAGAGATGTAAGCTTTATTTTGTGGCCAGCCGACTTTGTCTGGGTAATTAGGTCCATGGTTGATTTAAGATCGGTTATATTGTTGTATTTACATAACCAACTAATATCACCAGGTCCATGTGCAACACACATACACGGTGAGATATTATGCAAGCATGATCCGTTTGAATTATAGTTGCAATAAATAGCATTAACGCATAACGCAGTAATAAAATAAAATATTGCTATGTTCATTTTATAGATTATATTAAATACTGTACATTAATTTGTAACAAGTGGCATTAATTGAACACTGATAATGATCAATTTAATTAGTTTGTAACACTACCAATTTTATTGTCGAAGCTATGCGATATTTAGATTAAATTATTACCAAATGTAGATGATAATTTATTAATGTTTGATCATGCTAAGTCGTGAACAGGTAAACGCGATATTAATTTCAAAACAATTATTTTATATACAATGCATTAATTATTTCATTTGTTTGGGACAAATACAGGTGCAATAAATTACAACAATAAATATTTTCACAATCACTTTATTTAATTGCAAATGTATTATTTTATTTAAAAACTTTTAATAGGTAAACTAAAACAATGAAACTGCATAATAAAACTAAAAGTTTTAGTTATTTGAAATATAATAGTTTATTGTAACATTATAAAGTGAATATACTCAAACCTGTTTAATTTCACATTGTTGGGACCGTACATCTTGGTGTGTGAAATTACACAATGTGAAAATATAAAGAGTAATTTTTATATGATTATGTTGTTTTTAATGATGTTTTATATTATAGTCTATAAGTTGTGTTAAATGATCAATTATTTGAATCAATTTATAGTTATAAAGTTAACACTAGACAATTATTATAATAAAAACATATATTTTACTCATTGTCACTCCTTGTCATACCCAAAATTTACATAAAAGACAACAATTTTGGTGACTAAAATGTGAAATTACACGATCAAGCCTATGTTAACAATGTAAACAAATCCATGTGTGATGTGAAAGTGATTTTACGCAAGTGTGAAATAAGGCCTATGTTAAAACATATACCCCTAGATGGGATTAGTAGTATTGTGTGAATTTAAACAGGTTGTGAAATTGTACAGTGTGACATTATACAGGTCTGAGTATATACATAATAATTTTAATGATTTCAATGTAAAACATTTTTTATTTATATAATTTCTAATTATGTTTAAATTAATTGAATATTTTTGGTTAACAGGGGATGGTAAATTGGAATGTTTATATTGATTATATTATATTAATAAATTAAAAAGATAATTTCATTAAAAATTATTACGAATTTTATATTATAATGTAAATTGTTAACAATGTGACAATAATTAAATTAATTAATTTTTAGTGCAATTAGAATGTTGCCAATCAAATGGTAAAGTTGAGTTATGATCTCCATTGAATATCCCATTCTCAAAAATACGGTCGGTATAATGCGACCCTGTTACTTTTAGCCAATCGTTGCGCTTATCATCGCAACCAATGATCATTTCAATCAAATACAGCTTATTATTAGGATTAGTGAAAAATGGCTTAAAACCAATTTTATCTAAATATATAATGGTAGAGTTTCCTGTTTGAAATGCCTCACGGTCAAAGAATATTATTGATAAATTGGTTGGGCCTAATTGAGCTAGGGTGTTCGGTCCAAACAAGTTATTATCAAATGCATTTGAAAACACAATTTGTAACCTGGGTGACTTAAATACTAATACGTTAGCCGGTATTTGGGTTACCGATGTTATAGATAAAGTAAGGTGGCTTAGAGTTGGTAGTGATGCAAATGCCTTTTCGCCAATTACTTTGATAGATTTTCCAGATAACCATATATCATTTAAGTGTGATAGTGATTTAAATGCCCCAGCTGGAACAGTCTCTAAATTGCATTCATCAATCCTAACAGATTTAATATATGGCATCGAGTTAATAATTGCAAACAGATCGGTGCCACTAGGATCATTTGTTTTGTGAATTAGCCTTGGTGATTCTTCTATCATGAACTTGGTCAAATTTTGGCCTTTAAACGCGATGGTGTCTATACGCACGAGTAGTTGGTTATAAATAATATGGATCTCAGTAAATTGTATATTTGAAAATGTATCAGCCTTGATTTCAGTAATGTTTGTAGCTTCTAAAATAAAAGTAGTAAACTTTATTTTGTGGCTAGATGACTTTGTTCGGGTAATTAGGTCCAGAGTTGATTTAAGATCGGTTATATTGTTGTTTCTACATGACAAGCTAATATCACCATGTTCGTGTTTACCACAAATACACGGCGAGATATTGTTCGGGCACGGTGTGTTTAAATTTTCGTTGCAGTAAATAATATTAACCCATACCGCCGTAATAAAATAAAATATTACTATGTTCATTTTATAATTTATATTAAATAAATAAATTTGTAATAAGTGGGATTAATCGAACACTGATAATGATCAATTTAATTAGTTTGTAACATAATATATATAAATTTGATTGTTAAAATTATTCGGTATTTATTTAAATTATTACAAATTTATTAATGTTTGATCATGATGAGTCGTGTACGTAAACACGAAATTTATTTTAAAGTAATTATTTTATATACTATATCTAACCAGTCAAATGAAAGTGTCGCCGCGGTTTTTGTGATTACAGCTAAACTAAAAGAGCTAGATCAAATCTGTAAAAAGTAAAATGAAGGTCCACATGTCTAGTTTTTTGTATTAAAAAATTATTAAAATCACGTGACCACAACACAGAAATTTTTGGGTCAAATCGATTTGCCATGTTTTTTGCCCACCTCGAGGGGGGCTAGAAAAAGGGCGGGTATGCTAATCGTTAGAGGAGATGTCAAAGACTGTGATAGCAAAGTTTCATAAAAATCATGTGAATAGTCTTTCGTAGGGAACAAAATATTTGAGAAATTTGACACAATATTTGAACAAAAATAGCCCAATTTTGACCTTTTTATACTACATTTTCGTTGTTATAAAAAGTCAACTTCAGAACCATTTTTTCCCATAGACGTAATGTTAATAAAATTAACAATTTCTCGTAGATGGCTAAATGAATTTCAATCAAACTTTGCTATCATAGTCTTTGACATCTCCTTTAAAGATTAGCATAACCGCCCCCTTCCTAGCCCCCCTTGAGGTGGGCACAAAACATGGCAAATCGATTTGACCCAAAAATTTCTGTGTTGTGGTCACGTGATTTTAATAATTTTTTGATACAAAACACTAGACATGTGGACCTTCATTTTACTATTTACAGATTTGATCTAGCTCTTCTAGTTTAGCTGTAATCACAAAAACCGCGGCGACACTTTCATTTGACTGGTTAGATACATTAATTACTTCATTTGTTTGCGACAATTACAGGTGCAATAAATTACAACAAGAACTATTTTCACAATCACTTTATTAGTTGCAAATGTATACTTAAATTCAAAATTTAATTAACTTACTTAAGAATTTAACTACAAAAAAGTTTTCATATTTTATTATTAATTAATTTAAAAAATAATTAAACAACATACAAATAACAAGTAATATTATATTAACATTTATTATGAATTTATATTATATAGACTACATTTATTACACATCATTTTAATACAAATGAACTAATAGTAAATTACAAAAATATCTATTATTAAAAAAACTAACAAAATAAAAATATATGATATATTTTCTACATCACAATATAATTATATATAAATCTATACATATTTGTAACATTATAATTGAGTGATGAAACAGTATACATAATTAAACAAAATGATAATGTATAAATTACAGTACCGTATATCATCAATAATCTGACTATAAGTAACATTTCAGTCCATATAATTATTTTAAAACGAAAGGTCTGTCACTGAATCCGTCAAAATCAGTACATATGAGAGTATCGTTTAGAAGTTGTGATGCTCTGAATGAGTATTCAATTGATGGTCAGCCGATAGATAGACGTTC
>CAJPIZ010004171.1:0-10609 GCA_905368565.1 Medioppia subpectinata
TTGGCAGGGATTTCAGTCTTGTTCTGATAGTGTTGGTAATAATTGGCGTAATAATTATAGTATTGATTGTAATCACCAGTCGGTGGACCAACCGTTCCTTGATTTGCGGGATCGACACTAATGTTCTCACTAATAGTCTTTGAATTGAGAAATAAGTTATTATACGTTATGTTTTACATACAAAACAATGTTTGAAAACATTTAAACGGGCAATGAGTTGATTGATTGGGTGTTTGGTTTAAACTCACTCTTTGTTTCATCAAAATAGCGAATAAAGATGTGTTAAAATGTAAACAAGAATGCAATTCAATAAATACCTGTGAGTCGTGTATCTGTGGGTTATTGTAGTCATAAGTGATGCCATACTGTGGTATCGCTATACTATCGGACATCAACTCATTATCTCCTATAAAACAGAAACATAAATGTTAGCGATTGAGTGGTTAGACAGGAGTACCGGTGCTATACTGTGATTGATATTATAAAACAAAACAATTATTTGAGGGATTATTTAATTGCAGAGTAGAGGAAGTGATTCCAACTAATTATGGACAGCATTTCATTACATTATTTGATACAATCGCCTAAATATAGGGCAAACATATAGTAATTGCAAATCATTTTTGTGTCTCATTTATTGTCAACTTTACCACATTTTTTCTCAAGTTATCGGGAATTGTATTATCGTTTCAATTGCTTTAATCATCCGATTTATACAATCATTTAAATCCAATTCATTTATCAAAAGCTCTGTATTTATTAAATATTCAATACTTTGTGTTAAAGACTCGGTTTTTGTTGGACTCAATCGACTGATCAGTCCTTTCATTCAATTCATAGCTTACCTGAACTTAATTTCTCTATAAATCAAATCAATTAAACATTTCATTAAATCTAATCAAACAAATGAGTTAACCATTGATTTGACAATACCTGACACGTGAGCGCCCGACTCGACCCAACCCTCGCCTCCACTCAACCCAACCCTCGCCTCCGGACAGCTCTTCACGTCTTCTCCCTATTCAGCGAAACACAACTCAATTCACTATACATTCAATCAATTCATATATCAGTCATTCATACCATGTATTCATTCACTTCTTCAGTCATTGTGTTGACCGACAATTCAATTATGATTTCCAATCAAATCAATTGCTTAATGCAAACATCACTTAATCAACAAAACAATTGATTTTCATTTCGTTTTCATTCAAAACAACGAAAATGAATGCGACTTTTGCTGCACTAGAGGTCTCACTCATTGTATGCGCGAACTAGAGGTCAATGCAATCCATAATAAACCTACGGTTTTATAAGTTTAACAATTTTTACACGTATTTAACTTTGAATATTAATTAATATGAGCGCTTTAATACCCGTACTTCCCTACCCCAGACTTGCCCCCCCCAGTGGGGCCCTCCCTATTATAGTGTTTTCTTTTAAAACATGTTTAGTTCACTATTTTTGTCATTTTTTCACTAAATTAAATAAATAATTAATTTACAAAAATTTACTTCTTATAACATTATTAATAAAATATTTTTTATTAAATTTAAAACATTTGATTAAAAATGAATGAATAAAATGCAGATTTCGTCATATTTTTGTCTGCAATGAACGGCACAATACATTAAATCTATAAATGTTTTTTTGGCTAAACATGTTTAAAATGAGAGCACATTTCCTAATAAATGAGACCAATTATTAAAGTTACCGAAGAATATAATGCAACACAAAGTAATTCAAAAATTGATAATAAAATGTAAAAATCATACGAATAAATAAATCCAAAATAATAATTGAATCAAAAATTAAATTTTAATGCAAAAACATTAGTTTAGTGGAAGTGATTGATTGGAATGTAAATAAGGAATCATAGGTTTTGGTTATAATTCAGGTTAAAGTCATTTGACTTTCTTCTTGGTTGAGTCCTTCTTCTGTTGTTTCATTTTCTTCTTCTCCTCCTTCTTCTTCTCCTTATCCATCAGACTTTGGATCAGTTTATAAAAGAAAAATCCTATAAATAAATGTAAATTTTGAGATTCATAAGGAATTTCCATTTCATATATTTTATGTAATAATTATCACATATTAAACGTAAATAAGTTATAAAAAATAAGTTGTTGGCAATTATGTGAATACAATTCATACCTAATATAGCGATAGGTATGAGAATTAAAAGCAAAAGTAAATTCATTTTGAACACAAATCACAAATTCATAAAATTATTTGATTTAAATATTTATGAAAATATAATTAAAATTAAATTAAAGTTGTATTAAAAGAACACGTTGTAATAAATGTGTGTTAACTTAACATAACTTATTATAAATTAAGGCATTCAATGACCTTAACATCACAAATGTAAACGTGTATTGAATTAACACATAAACTAATTACTATCGATACTAACAGTTACCAAATAACTATAATATGATAACAAATCATTACTTAATTGGACGACAATTCACTATAAAATAGACTACTATTAGCTTTGTATTCACTATTAGCTTATTATTCAAACGCTAAATAATTTTCTGTCATTTAATTTAATAAAACACCTGTTTTTCAATTCAATTTACTGTCAATTATATAATTAATTGTCGAAATAATTTATACATTTCAGAGACAGCTCTCAAACAAGAATTGTTAGAAAAATGTAATTTACAAATAGTTATAAAAGTTTAGTGATAACTAAATTAAAGGATGACTGGGAGGCCAGGTATGCATACCTACTAAAGTAGCGGTGATAAGTGCGGGCACTATAAACACCCAATTACTAAACCCGTGCTCTATAGGGCCGCCCGACTCGGGATTACCAGACAAGTCAACCATCGCTCTCTTCAGTTAAACTCTCGTCCAAACCATGGATTTAATTCAACCGCAAAGTATCAGCTCTTCAGCCAAACACTCAAACACTAGGGCTCGTCGTTCAACACCAAAATCCTCTCTACTTTGCGATCCGTTGTTACGATTGCCTCCCATTCACTAACAACACTCTTATCGCCACTTATTTGCATTCAATTGAAACTGATTTGCATTTCATATATTATTCAGATTTATAAATATTTAATCCCACCTATTATTCAAGTCATATAACATTTATGTCAATTTTGTATCCGTTTGTATTAATACAGAGACTAAACTGCATCTATAATTGAGTGTATCTTCCAATACAGTACTGTACTCATTGAACACATCAATACATTCTCTCATAAGTTATACACTTCTGGTATTTCCTGAAGTATTGCACAAAATATTGTATTTTTTTTTAAATTAAAACTGAATTAAATAAATTTTATTGATTAAATGCTATATCAATATAATCTCATGTTAAATATCGCATCAAAATCAATTAATATTCTGTAAATTGAGCATGCACATTTTACTATAGTACTGTATAACAATATATGGCACTAATATTTCATTGAATTAGGTAAATCAATCAAAGAGTAAATCAAATTATGATAGATTTTTATACTTTTAATATATGTATTAAAATATTTGATGTAAAAATATAGATTACAATTAAATTAACAAAATATAAATTATTATAAGTTATCATTAAAACAAGTTTTGCAATAATTGAATCCCTTTTGTTAGCAAAAAGTATTGTCCCGTAATTTGTGAATGTTTTGTACGAATACTTCCTTTTCCTGCAATGAGTGGCTCTAAACGTGTTTAACATTAAGTTTGGGATCACTTTAACCACAATTTAAGGTATAATTATCTGTCATTTGTGTGACTGAACCGGAAGAATGGCTGTCGGAAAGAACAAGGGTTTGGCGAAAGGGGGCAAAAAGGGCGTGAAGAAGAAGATTGTGGATCCGTTCACTCGCAAAGAGTGGTATGACGTGAAGAGTCCGTCGATGTTTTCGGTGCGAAATGTGGGCAAAACTTTGGTGAATAAGACTCAGGGAACTCGTATCGCATCCGAGGGACTCAAAGGCCGTGTCTTCGAGTGCTCGTTGGCTGACCTCCAGAACGATGAGATCGCGTACAAGAAGTTCCGTTTGATCGCCGAAGAAGTCCAGGGAAGGATCGTATTGACCAACTTTCACGGCATGGATTTGACAACAGATAAGTTGCGATCAATGGTGAAGAAGTGGCAGACATTGATCGAGGCTAACGTCGACGTCCGCACCACTGATGGCTATCTGTTGCGCGTGTTTTGCATCGGTTTCACCAGAAAATGGCAAAACCAGGTGAAGAAGACGTCGTACGCACAGACCACTCAAGTGAGACAAATCCGCAAACGTATGACTGACACGATTCAGCGCGAGATCGCGTCGAGTGACCTCAAAGAAGTGGTCAACAAATTGATTCCCGATTCGATCGCCAAAGACATCGAGAAGTCGTGTCAATCGATATATCCATTGCATGACGTTATGATCAGAAAAGTAAAGGTTCTGAAGAAACCGAAGTTTGATTTGGGAAAACTCCTCGAAATCCATGGCGAGGGTAAGGGCGCGACCACTACTACTCCGGCCGCTCCCGGCGAAGAACCCATGAAAGTGGACAGACCTGAGGGCTACGAACCGCCCGTTCAGGAGAGCGTCTAAACACTGATGTAATCAATATCTATAATGAAAATTAATAAATGTTTTTGAATTAAAATCTCGGCCTTTATTTCTTCGCCTTTTATTGCAATAAAACATTGCATTTGTATTCAAAATATAAGAAAGAAATGAATGTTTAGTAATTGTCAACAATTGAGTGCATTATTTAATTGAATGTTTAGATATCAATAAATACGATAAGAAAGAGACCGGTATTTAAGAAATTAATAATTTCACTGTTAATAGACATTAAATGAGAATTAAATGAATAATTTAAAGCATGTCTTTAGTCATAGAGTACGTGAAGAATAGGCGCAATGTTTGAGAACCCGATTGACTACATGTGTATTGAAAGGGATGTCAACAATAATGCAGTAATTGATGGCATATTTGAACAAAAGGTTTGCAAAACAAACGATTCAGTGATTGAATTGAAATTTTGAAATCCATTTGAAAAGTGATTTGCAATTGAATTGAGGAGTGATTGAGAAGAAGATGTCGTTTCGCAATAAATCAAAGTCTCATTCGTCGAAAGGTATGTCTTGTTGTGGAAGTGATTGATTGAAATGATGTTAATTGTGGTGCAAATCAGGCCAATCGGGTCCGGAGGGGAAGTCGTTTCAATTGAGTCGAAACCGATTTGTGTCGGTCTCGGAGTTCAAGAATCAGATGAGAGTCGATGTCCGCGAATACTATACCGACGATAACGGAGACCAAAAGCCCGGCAGAAAAGGGATCAGTCTTTCGATGGATGAGTGGAATAAATTGATTAACTTTTTGCCCAAAATCGAGAAAGCGATCAAAAAGATGGACGACTCGGGCGACGACTCCGACGACTCTTCTGACCGAAGAGGCAAACACTCAAAACGCACCAAAAAGTCGGACTCAGAAGATCTCGATTCCGATAACTCTGACGATAAGCGCAAGAAGTCTAAGAAAGAGGAGCCGAAGCCTAAGAAAGCCAAGACATCTGATTCGGAAGACGATTCCGATGACGACAAGCGCAAGAAGTCTAAGAAAGTTGTCTCCGATTCGGACTCTTCGGTATAATTCATTCAAACAATACATTCGTTTTTAATTTCTGAAACAATTTTTAATATTTGTTATCCATTTGTTTGAATTGATTATAGGATTGAATTGATTCCATGACAACATTCTTCATTATTTCTGTTCAAATCTATTTTAACATTTGTTTTCATTTCTCAAAATATATTTTAATTGTTTTTAAAACAAATATCAGAAATAATTACACAAAACATCATTTAATTTCATTTTTCATTTGACACCAAAATATTATAATTTATTGAAACAATACTGTATTAGAATTGGATTCAAAATGGATTAAATGTTTCAATTGATTTCAAATGTTTTATTTGATACAAAAATTATGATAAATATAGCATTGATTGCGAGTTACATGTTATAAAGTGATCGACTTTTATGTTATGTTACAAACTTAAAGGTAAAGACTTGCGGCGAAAACAATGTCTCGTTTTATTAGTTTAATCGCTTCGGAGAACTTGTTCTCGAGATCTGTGTTTCCGATAACTTTAGCCGATTGACACATTTGACGCAATAATTCCTCTAATCTTCGCATACATCTAATGATAGAGCCCTCGAAAGCGTCAGTCATTTTACATAACTGAGCAAAAGAGGATCCTTTAGCCCACGAATAGATCACATCCATTAGGTTTGGCTTAAATTTTTCGATATATTGGGTTTCGTCTAAATCTAGTTTGGCTTCAATAGAAACGGTTGCTATTCGTTTGGCCAACTCTTGCATCGTTCGCAAAGGTTTAGACAATTCATCGGTGAGTTTAGGGACCTGTTGTGTCTTCTCCTCGAATACAAAACAACTCAAAAGTGCAGAAATTTGGTAAACATTTAAATCATTGAAAACACCATTGAATAACATTTCGGTCAGAAGTAATTCATCGCCACTCGTGATCTCACAGGCGACGCGTCCTTTGATTTCAATCACATCAGCGGCCGTACAGTAACCGAGACGTCGGAGAACTCTCTTTCGACACTTCAATTCCTTCATTTGTAGTAAACTTTGAGCCTTTTTGACGTCTTGTCTCACTTTCTTCATCTCTTCAGTTATTTTACTTTTCTTTTCAAACAATTTAATAGAATTGGAATCAATTGACTTAAACTCTGCGAATCGTTTTTCACACGATTCAGTCTTTTTCACGATTGCCTTAAACTCTTTATCCTTAATCTTCATGTCTTCTATTGGATCCAAAAGAGGGATATTTATCTTTTTGTCTTCACTGGTGAAGCGATTTTTCACTTCACCAATAGATTTAAGCACTGATTGTCTGTTATCTACATTACGTAACTCTTGGGGAATGAATATTCTTAGGGAACTAATTTGCGAAATATTGGTCAGCGATATGGTTACGACTCTCATCTCTCCTTTCTCTCCAGCTTTTGGCGGAAAAATGTCTTCGCCTTTCGGATCAACATTTTTGGCCAAATTTAGCAAAATATCAATCGTATAGACAGTCGAGTCTTCGAGTGAGGGATTTCGCGAACGACTTTTGACAACCTTTCGGTTAAAATTAACGACTGCTCCCCAATCCATATCCAAACCATCATTCGATACAACCTTTCAAAAGTTGAAATTTTAAATATACTATAAATTTGATGAATAAGTCATTAATACCTTCAATAGACGACCCGAAACGAGGAACGGAATGATATATTGAGGACTTGTTATGTAGCGTAAAAAGGCTTGAGATAACGAATTTAATTGAGTCTTAACTTTAATATAATCGCTAACATAATGTTCATCGGAAACACCGGTCGAGTCGTACTCTTTCTGCAGTTCCTCTAACCCTAAAAATAAATAACACTTTTATAAACAAATCAATGACTCGAACAATAGATTGCAAACAAACTTTGTTGTAGTTTTGGGTATTCAGAGTAGTGTTGGAATTGATAAAAGCTGTGTTGAAGCATATATTCTGGATTCACTTCTTCAACGCGAAGCAAATTCAAAACCATATTATATGTCAAATGAAAAGCACTGTTCAGAAAGTCTGGCTTTCCTTTTATCAACTCTTTGCCAACGGATGGACTCATCTTCTCGTCAATCATGAGAATAACAATTCCCCTCTCGTCTAAACCTCTTCTTCCAGCCCTTCCACTCATTTGTATGTATTCTCCAGACGTAAGCCATCGGAAGTCCGTTCCATCAAACTTACGAGCGTTGGTGAAGACAACAGTGCGGGCGGGCATATTCAGGCCCATCGCAAACGTTTCCGTCGCAAACAACGCTTTAATCAATCCCTCACTGAATAATATCTCTATTGTCTCTTTAATTATGGGAAGCAGTCCCGAGTGATGGATACCTATTCCCCGTCGAAGAAGCGGCAAAATATGTTCAACCTATCAAATAAAGCCCATATTTAATCAATAATAATGTAACAAATTAAATGTTAGAATACCTGCGGAAGTTTCTTGTCCTCATCACTCAACACATCGATTGCATTATTAAACACTTCTTCCACTAAATCTTTCTCGTCGTCTAAATTATTATTAATAATAATAATAAGCTTTTGAAGAGTCTATGACTTTGTGGATGTATTCTTACTTGAATTGAAGTCCAATTTACTCATCTGTAAGGCATAGGATTCGCACTCTTTCTTACTGAAACTGAAGACAATAACTGGCGCTAAGTTTCGCTCCATTATTGTTCGGATTACTTTCAAACAATTGGATTCGCCTATAAATAGACACCAAATTATAGCAAAACAGCAATCAATAAAACTAGAGTCACCTTTCATTCCTCCCTTCCGGCCTCTCATAGCGAAGTCTCCTTTGGCGGCGTCGCCAGCGTTTTGCAACACATTCATCGCTAGATTGAAGTTATCTTCTCTGAAATTGCCGCCTTCATCGACCACCAAATGCAGTCCATCGCCGCCCGACGGGTAGATGTAGTGCTGCAATGGGACGGGTCTGTAATCGGTGTACACCACGTGACACGACTGTTGGTGTAAGTGTGCGATCCATTCGGCGAACTGTCGGGCGTTTGGAATAGTGGCCGAAAGGAAGACATAGTGGACTGTATCGGGCAATAAGATAATGGTCTCCTCCCAGACGACGCCCCGCTCTCTGTCTCGCATATAGTGGATCTCATCGAAGATAACCCAACCCACTTCACGCATCACTTCACTCCCGCGGAATAACATTAACCGTAAGATCTCTGTCGTCATTATAAGACACGAAGCCATCGGATTGATAGTCACGTCTCCAGTGATGAGACCGACGTCTTCGAACTCTTCGTGAAATTCTCGGTATTTCTGATTACTCAACGCCTTAATGGGTGTCGTGTATATCACTCTCTGCTTATCCCTTAATGACATAGCGATCGCATACTCGGCCACAACTGTCTTACCGGCGGACGTGTGCGCCGACACTGATGTCAACAAATGGTTAAATATATTATTATTCAAACAAAAATATCACAATTAATAAGTGAATGAATACCTAAAACACTTTGATTGTTATCAATACAAAGAATGGCCTCTTTCTGGAACGGATCCAAAACAAACTCGTATTCTTTGGCCGGTTTGTGGTCTTCTGTGGGCTCTCTGAGGGCCACATATTCGAGACCAACCGGAAGGACCACTTCGTGAAGACACGTCTCTTTGCCCTCCAACTCGTGGCACACAGTCTTCGCCACCAATTCGTCGTTCACTTCATTCACTTCTTGGATGTCATCGTCATTGTTGTCGTCATTGTTATCATCGTTTTGGTCATCGTTTTGGACATCGATTTCAATAATCTCCGATTCTTCGCCAGTTTTCACTTTTTTGGTCTCTTTGTCCTCATTTTGATGGCCAATCACTTCGTTAATCAAATCCTCGCATTCCTTGTCCTCTGTTTCGTCGAGTTTTCTCTTCTTCGGCACACTTTGGGAAGTGTTTGACTCAAAGACATCAAACAAATCCATGTTTTCATCAAAATAAATGTGTGATTACTTGTGATAAACACGTGACTATTAAATGGCATTCATATGTGAGTCACTCTCATTGGTGGCCGCATAGAGACGACCGCCCAATGCATTGCCTCTCAACCAATCAAAAGCTCTTTTCATACTTTTAAATGCATTTTCAAAATTGAAACTATTTTTTGATGAAATGATTATTATTTTTAAAAATTGTATTTAAATTAATGTTAAATTAATTGTAAGCAATGTTTGCGTTCATGTGTTTCACAAATTCATAATGTATTTGATTTGTAAGTATTGTTTAGTTTTGCCAATCATTTAAGCATTTAATTGCAATTTATCTTAATTTTAAACGTTTTGTTATTTTTGATTCATTTGTATTGACTTGTGATCACGTTTTGTGCACAATATTAACGTAAACCTCATATTTATGGCACAATTAGACCACTGCTCACAATGTGTTCACATCTTAATGAATTCAATCACAAATTGTGATTCACAATGCATTCAAGTGAATGCATTGCCCTATAATCACCATAATATGATTATCGTACTTTAGTTAAATTGTTGCACATCTTAAGTAATAACCATGATTCTTAATCATCATTAGTAATAATTTATTACGTTATATTCATCAATGAATCATCATACAATCATTTGATGAGTTTATTACAAACTGTGATTTACAATTCATAATACTGTAGTATTAATTTATACATCAATCAAACCGTGTCTGTTCATTCACAAATGAACCATTAATAGCCATTCATTATTATGGTATATCTTTGGTATACCAATGGCATATCTTATTTACAATCTTGGTAATGACTAATTACTATTTTATTAATTAAAAAATCTCATTCATCATAAGTAAAATGAACAAGGTGCTAATAGCTATGAATCGAATTTTATTATTATATGAGCGTCAAAAATTAAAATGTTACCATAAGTTTAAATTAAAATATAGCAAAATATTAAAAATTTGGAAGAATTTTCACTAAATTAAAAATTTAAAAAAACATAACTTTTAAATTGTTATAAATGATAAAACTTTCAATTATTATGCTGAGTATATATTTTAATAGAGTACCTA
>CAJPIZ010004172.1:0-10609 GCA_905368565.1 Medioppia subpectinata
CCCTTTGAATGTAATCCTTGTTATCGTTGACAACACGCGAGCGATAATCCATTGCCAGACAATCGGGCGGACAATACGACAGACACTGAACCGACACTTCAGGCTATACGGGAAAATGTTTGGGAAAGTGAAAAATAATTATTACAAACATTACAAACTTTATAATACTGTACGAGATAT
The DNA here is from genome assembly GCA_905368565.1 of Medioppia subpectinata. Classification (NCBI taxonomy): domain Eukaryota; kingdom Metazoa; phylum Arthropoda; class Arachnida; order Sarcoptiformes; family Oppiidae; genus Medioppia; species Medioppia subpectinata. The sequence goes on from CAJPIZ010004172.1 coordinate 181, forward strand.
ATAAAGTATAAGTGCACAATTAAATTGTTAGCCTAAATACATATTGCACTTTATTTAAATACATATTTATTATATCATGCTAAATTTGATTGTATAATTTAAAAGTTATGTAACTAAAAGTTTTACGTAATTGGTTCCTAACTTAATACTGAAATTTAATACTCACTTTTAATTTTGTCTTTGTAAAAAGTGGTGAATAAATATCATTGTAGGTTAGATTAGTCAAACACGAACTATTAATCACGTGATCGTCAAAATCTAACTCATTTAGAGTGAAGTCGACAATATATAAACCGCACCAATCATTGGGAGCTTTTCGAGCGTAACTCAATCGACACCTTCTCATACAATGCCAGTGAGAGGTCGCGCGAAACGGTTGCCCACCGCCCGACCCTTCGGCTCCGGTGGCCGGGTCTGACCCGTAGTGACTGCACCGGTCGTACGGCGCGGGCAACAGTCGACGCGCCGTTTTGGTGACGGCGAACGTGTGGTTAACGCCCGACAGTTGTGTGTCGGCGCTCAACATGAGCTCCACGTCGGCAACCGATTTATAGTGAAGTAATACATACTTCGGGTCCGTATCGAGTGAATCGTTTCGGCGACGAATGACCGCAAACTGTTGCCCGATTCGACTCATGGCCAGTGACTGCCCGCCTGTCAGTAATGTAATCATCACATAAACGGGTCTAATAATCCTATACGTTAACAATCGCCGCAGCGATCGTATATCAACGCCCGGCAACCACTCGTCGACATCCCGGCCAATGGCTATTAGTGTCTGACCATTTGCATCGATATGACTATATCCAAATAGTTTAGCACCAGCAGCTTGATTGCATTTGGCTAATTCCGGTGACCGTAAACACTGTCTCAGTTTACGAGTGTTGCTTAATATGTGTGTGGGATAGACGAGTGTTATGTGCGGTAAGTGCGGGTCCATTGCATTGTCCATCACTTCAAATACGGTAATTGTTTTGTAAGCAAAATAGTCGGCCGACACGTCGTATAATTGGTAACCAAGTATTGCCGCCATTAGGCAGAGAAATGTGCGCTGAAATTATTTATCATAATTAGTCCAACAATCATACATACATGTGAATATGGTATTGTGCAAATAAAGTAATAATAAAATTACATAAAATTATCTTGACGAATGAAATTGAATAGTGTTTACCACGTGATATTTTATGCAGTATATTAATTTCATGTGAGAATTATATAACAAAATTACCCGAATATATAGCGGTATGAAAAGTGATGTCCGACCGAATCGATAGCATAAGTGTCGGCAAACGAAGCGTACGATTGAAAGCACACGTAATTTGTTTATCAAATAAAGAATAAAATTGCGTAAAACGGCCACAATTGTGAGTCCGTGCCATAGACTCAATACATTGATTATATTAATTATTAGATCAATAAATACTATTTTTGGGATGTACTTGATTTGCAAATAATAATTATTTGCGAATGAAAACGATGTATATGTCTTAAAATAACCAGTAAGTAATACAGTCTTTGATATTTGGTATATAGTTTCCCGACAATCGGCCGGACATTTGAGTTGACAATAATTACGGTTAATATACGATCGATCGGACGGTGCGGAACAATGGTTCACAAAATTGGTTACAATTTTATTGTCTTTAATTAACTGAATTGTCGGCAAATCGTTGTCCGCATAACACGGCGTTGTGTTTGGGTATTGACTGTCGTATTGCTTACGATAGCATCGCTGCAGACAATCGTATTGCGTGTCTCCGACAGACCGGACACGACATCCACCGTCTCGTCCGCTATCGTATATTAACCGTAATTATTGTCAATAGCATCGCTGCAGACAATCGTATTGCGTGTCTCCGACAGACCGGACACGACATCCACCGTCTCGTCCGCTATCGTACGGCGCCGGCAGTCGTCTCAATGAATACGGTATTAATTGTACTAAAAGTTTGTCGCCATTTGTCACAAAATCCTTGTATTCAAACCAACTGTCCGTCAGTTTTGGTAACTCTTTCTGCGAGTGAATAATAAAACGTTTTCTCAAAATATTAATCGGATTTATTTGGCCATCAAATCGTCGGCTCTCAGCGAATGCAATCACTTCCGAGGCATCGATTCCTCTGGATATCAATTGCTTTACGTATATACTGTCGGCCATTGATATACCGGTAAGAAATGTGTGGCACCGGCCTAACGGCGATAGCGTGACCACTGGTGACCCGAATCGAGCATATGATTGGTAACTAATTAAACACTCAATGTATTTACTTAGATGTTTTAAATCCATTATTGTTGCGTTTGCTAAACCATATCGATTATTACGATCATCATCTATTTTATTAAACATTGTAATATTTGATACATTAAAATACTTTTGCCAATATTTTGATAGTATTGGAAAACTATGTTTTTCGAAGTTATCTGTTGAATTGCTGCAATCCATAAAATAATACCGTGCTAATTTATTTGATGTCGTGGATTTATACTGTTGACATTGTTTGGATTTATTGAATTTAATAAATCGTTCATCATTTAATACAAAATTTTCAATATATTCTCGGATGTGTTTATTAAACATTATGTCTTTAAATACGTGTTCATAACATAGAGTGACGGCTGGTATGGACTCAAAGGGTATAGTATTTGTTGACATGTTTTTCAATTCAATCATTTTAAGTGTCGTTTGTGTGGGAAATGAGAAGTAATCGTAAGTTAATGAATAAATTTGCAAAACAATTACAGGTATTGTTATGATTGACATAATTCTACGCCAATTATACGAATCCAGTCGTGATAGCAATCGATTCATCCAATTGTATATTAATTGTGAGACAATTAAAAGTCTTTGGTTAATAAATGAAATAAATATACGTTTAATGCGAGCGAATAGTAATGCAATCAAAGCACTCGTGTCTATGAATGCTAACCCAAACCACAGCCCAAACAGACCCCCGATGTCTGACATATACTTAACAATTGGATATTTCTTATGACTTGTATAATGAAATTCGTGATACGATTTGTATTCAATCCTAAATACACTGTCTGTTAGTCCCATAAACTCTGTTTTATCCAACTCTAAGGTGTGATAAATTTGATGGCAATCTTTAACACAACTATCACTACAATATGTATTACCGACTGATTTGTTAAAAATCACAGAATAATTACAGAATTTATACTCTGTTTGTCTCGCATTTTGGAGAATAAATTTATGATTCAAATATGGATTTGGTAAACAATTGTGTGATTCGTTGTACACTCTGTACATACAATTCCAGTAACAGTTGGTATACGACTCTATTTGGATATAAATGTTTATTATAGAATAAAATATTGTAAATATGACAAATTTAATTCTTATTACTAGTACCATGATGATGTTGACAATATTGCATATAAGGTATCGACAATCGGTTCACATAAGTGTTGTATACATTAATCCTCGCATTAACGCCAACACTCGGTATCTTAAGTGCCGTACCTTTCGTTGCCATCAATCCATTAGACATTTGATCCACGAATACATATAATACTAGATATTCATCAAATGTATTCATTTTCCCAGCATCATGGTACTTTCCAAAGTATTTATTAGTAAAATTAATATCCAAATGAGTGTCTGTTAAGAGAAAGTGTTGTTGTTTTTCATAAGAGATGCGAAACTCAACGAAATGGTCGTCAATGAGAGAAAAGTGATTAGTATTTCCGTCGTTTGAGAAGTAATCGTAAGTTAATGAATAAATTTGCAAAACAATTACAGGTATTGTTATGATTGACAATGAGAGAAAAGTGATTAGTATTTCCGTCGTTTGAGAAGTACTTAAAACAAACGCCAAAGTCTTTCGTACCGTAAATACTGTGCAAAACAGTGTTGTCGTCATTAGAAACACATTTATCGGACACTCTGTACTTATTATTGTATTTTATGTCCACTTTTGCCGAACAGTTAATCAATTCGTTTCCATTAATTGAGAATCGATTGAATAAATCATTGAACGAATAGTTGGCAAACATTTGCGGCAAATATTTGCTATAAAAATGATTGAAATAATAGTTTTCAGCAAACGATGGATATTTGCAAAGATATGGATATTGAGAACGACTGTTATTATTACAAATTTTATTTACCATATTTTCTACAATAATTTTTACGTCATTTTTCATCACTTTGTATTCATAACTCAAACCAAATTCATTATTAATCTTTGTTTTGTCAAAAAACACATTCCTTTCCGTACAGATAGTAATCTCTGGTAAAAGCAAACTATTGCTCGGCTTTACGTTAACGCTATAGACATTGGGATAACTGAAGTAAACGATTGTTAACTCTATGGCCCCATAGGATAGCGCACAAAAACTAACCACTTTAGCGATTACTTTAAGAATTGCAGTAAACTTAATGTTATTATTAAATATAATTAAACAAATAAATCGTGTTAATTGTTGTATTTTTGTTGAAATATAAATAAATAGAAAGAATTCAATAATCTTGTTAAATAAATAAACACAAATGTATTTACATGATTGTAAAACATGATAAATTGATTGTAAATCCATTATTTAATGCATTAAAGTATTTTGATTACAATAGCTTTGTTACATAAAGTAATATTTACAATGTCTATTTTGTTATTTTCAGCATTTACTTATTAAAGTAATTATATTGAAACAAAATTTAGGTCAATAGTTGTAATGTTTTTACATAATATATTCATGGCGCGACGATGGCGCAGAGTTGGTTTTCTATGGGGCAACCTTTAGACTGTAGCTATCATTAGCACTCCCGGGCCTACAGGATGGGGGTTCGACTACAAGGTCTCCCAGTAATACGACTCCTGGTCTGATCGCGGATCAAAGCGAGAGAACTACCAACGGTTCGAAGTCCAATACACTACACTACATATACCATTGACATTACACGCAATACATACACCGCTGACATCAACAACAACAGAAGATAATTATATATGTAGTATGATATGTAATTGTAATAATATTGTGTAATTGTAATTGTAACTGTAATTTGTAATACGTATCATATGAAACACTAAATATGTAAAAACAATGAATGTGTAATTTATATATATAAACACGTCTGTATTGGAAATCAGCTTCTGTTGAATGCTTTCGTGTATAAATAACAATAAATTCAATTCAATTCAAATTCAAAAGTATTTCATACTTTGTACAAATTTAATGCATAATATAGTTTCAAAGTTTATATACTGTGCATAATGATAAGTATAAATTACTATTAATAATATTATCTAATAAATAATAAATGATATTTATTTCATTAATAATTAAATAATGAATAAAATACATAAATATTATTATAAAATAGCAATACGTTTGTTATGTTTGATGGGATGTGTGTATCAAACGTATAAAATAAGTTTAATATACTTTTCATACGAAACAACAACTAATGTCATATACGCACAGCGATCGCAGTTATCATTACCGGGTATTACAGTCTGTCTATACAAAGAGCTACTATTAAAAGACAATATACGAAATATGTTTACCATTTACAAAGATAAGCATACTCGATTGAATTGGGATAAATTCAATCAGCTATCACTTGGCGAACAGTTAATTTACATGGAGCCCATAAATAATTATTTATCATGCTCATTCACCAAGTACAAAGAGTCAACCGGACCGCCCTGTAATCTGACAGCCATATACAGCGAGTCCATTGGTTACTACCGGTACTGTCACTCGCTGTTCACCCAATGGCACAATGAGTCGGACACCCGGTATATACGAAACATCGGTTTTGGTAGCGAAGAAAGTGGGTATTATTTATTTACATTATTTGTCAAAAATCGCACCATGATCGATAATAATGTGCTGGCATTACACGCCCATGGTCGCCGCGAACACCTTTACGACGCGTCCAAACCGGGTTCGCTGTATCTCACTCTAAACGATAGGGATCTCACATTTGTCACGTATCACGAGGTGATCGTACGGTTCAAAAAAGGTACAACCAATTTACCATGCACCGAAGATGGCCGCACCCGGCGCGAATGTTTTATTCAATGCGTGATGAATCAATATCAACGTGATCATAAGCAATCAATAATAATGCATGCTGATTATTTACAATACTTGCCTGTGAAATATAAACAGGCTAAGTTTGCTAGTGTTAACGGTACACGTATGGACAAATACGATATACATTGCGCCCGCAAATGCAATCGTACGGTAGACTGCATTCAATACTATTATTATTTAAAAATTAATCGTGTGATGAAACATTATAATTACATAATAAATGACGAGTCAGTGATCTATATGGGATATCCTAATGTCCACACAACAGTGTACGAAATTAGCCTGAAAATGACCATGGAGGAATATCTCTGTTTAGTGGCCAGCGTTTTTGGCCTATGGTTTGGGTTTAATGTTTTAAATTTTACGGACAATTGCGTAAAATTATTACAACGTGTTAAATATATATTTTATAACGAATATAATAGCCATATTCATAAACAACAACAAATTACAAACGTTCATATTCATCAACACAATAAGCAGGTTTATAATATGCGCATGCTGCACACATCGTAGTTGTAATAGATAAATTAAAATTATATGTTTACATAAATACTGACACTCACTTTCATTTAAATTAAACATTTTAATTGGCACTAGATTAAAATTTTATTTTTAAATCAATTAGTCAACCTATTATTTAATATCATCAGAATAATTACTCCTAAACAAATAATGTTTGCATATTGTTAAATTATAAAATATCTTAAATACATTATTTAACTGTTTACACATAGTTCTGTTATATAAAATAATATTTATCATATTTATTTTGCCATTTTCAACATTTACATGTTAAAGTAATTATTTTAAAACAAAATCTAAAATGTAGATCAATAGCTATAGTGTTTTGACATTTATCATTTATATTTCATATATTTAATACAAAGTAGAGTTATAACGTTTATATAATAAAAATAAGTATTAATTATTAAGTTTTGTTTTTATTTCGTTAATAATTAAAAAACTAAACAATGAATAAAACACATAAGTATTGTTATAAAATAGCAATACATTTGCTATGTTTGATGGGATGTGTGTATCAAACGTATAAAATAAGTTTATTATACTTTTCATATGAAACCACAACTAATGTTATATACGGACAGGAAATGCAGTTATCATTGCCGGGTATTACAGTCTGTTTATATAAAAAGTTGTTATTAAAAGTTAGCGTACGAAACCAATTTACAATCTACATAAATACCAAACCTGAAATGAATTGGAATAAATTCAACAAACTATCGCTGGACGAACAATTAATTTACATTGAGCCCATAAATAAATATTTATCAAGCTCGTTCACGAAATACAAAAAATCAACCGGGCCGCCCTGTAGTCAAACAGCCGTATACAGGGAGTCCATTGATTACTACCGATACTGTAAATCGCTGTTTACCCAATGGGACAATGAGTCGGACGCCGGGTATATACGGGACATGGGTTTCGCTAGCGAAGTGAGTGGTAAATATTTATTCACGTTAGTAATTAAAAATCGCACCATGGTCACCAACAATGTGCTGGTAATGCACGCGCACGGGCGCCGCGAACACCTCTACAACGCGTACAGACCGGGTTCGCTGAATCTCAATCTGAACGATAGGGATCTCACATTTGTCACATACCGGGAGGTAATCGTACGGTTTAAAAAGGGTATAACCAATTTACCATGCTCCAACGATGGCTTAACCCGGCGCGAATGTTTTACTCAGTGCGTGATGAATAAATATCAGGGCGATTATAGTTATTTGATGGTGTATAATTATTTACAATACTTGCCGGTAAATAATACCCGCGCTAAGTTTGATCGTGTTCACGGTAAACGTATAAACAAATACAACATACAGAGCGCCCGACAATGCAATCGTACGGTGGACTGCGTTTAACACTATTATCGCAATACGACCCAGGGGGAAAATGCATCCCCCTCCATCAAATTGAGGGATGTGGCAAAAAATGATACAGTAATCGATTGATGATATGAACAGATTGGGTTCGGGAATTTGCTTCATAACATCGATTAGCTCACAGCATCGATTATAGTTTAACATTAAGTTAATGAAGATTGGGTTTGAGGTTTAGTTCACAACATCGATCGCGGACTGTAAAGTCAACCTTAAATTCTAAGTGTACTTGCAAATATATTATTATCTCAAATTTTGCAGTAAAAATTTCAATTTTTTATTTTAGTAATTTAATTATTTTTGTAATTGCAATTAAAATTAATGTGAGTGCAGTGAAGCAATTATGTTACTCGTAATAAAAAACGTATACCATTATCAAGACATCTCTTATTTTTTAAATAATTTTTTCTAATTAAATCCGAATTTGAAAATTCTTTTAGAATTATATTCCTCTCATCCATACCTTTCTATCAATATATAATATGATATACTTATTCATAAATTAAAAGATTTAATTTTCAAAATTTTGCCGATTAAAGTGATCATTACGGCCAGACCCGAGGGAGTTTGGACATATAAAGTTTGGACACACTCGACTACTTATTGAATGTACTTTCATTTTATAACAATAATTCCCAATTGCCCGCTATCACACCAATGGGCATACACATTTACGGTTACATATTAATTATTGTGTTACAGTTCAATAACAACATAATTTACAAAGTTTCCCGGTTATCACAGTTTTATTTCTAATTTTCTAACAAATTTGAATGTTTAATTCTTGGAAAATCGATGTTCTAATAATTTTTAAATTAAATTCATTTTTATAAAAGTTGTTTTTATTTGTTTGAAATTAAACAGTCTTCACTAGTTTTAGAGTCGACTGTAATTTTTGACTCACCTTGGTAAATTTGACTTTTAATCAATCAAGATCTGTAAAATTATTCATCAGCCAATACTCATTAGTAGTACAAAAATTAATTGTAATATGAATCNTCGATGTTCTAATAATTTTTAAATTAAATTCATTTTTATAAAAGTTGTTTTTATTTGTTTGAAATTAAACAGTCTTCACTAGTTTTAGAGTCGACTGTAATTTTTGACTCACCTTGGTAAATTTGACTTTTAATCAATCAAGATCTGTAAAATTATTCATCAGCCAATACTCTTTAGTAGTACAAAAATTAATTGTAATATGAATCTCAATTGGCCTGCGAGTTACTCGCGGCGGGAAATTCTATGAGTTATTATTTGAAAATTAATCGAGAAATTAAAACTTATAACATCACTAAGAATGATGAGTCAGAGATTTGCATGCAATATCCTAATGTCCAAACTACATTGTATGAAATTAGTTTAAAAATGACCATGGAGGAATTTCTCTGTTTAGGGGCCAGTGTTTTTGGCCTATGGTTTGGGTTTAATGTTTTAGGTTTTACTGAATATTGCGTCAAATTAATACAACGTGTTAATTATTTAATTTTTCAGAATAATATTGAGTTCCATAAACAACAGCAAATTGTTGTTAATATTCAACATCACAATAAGCGAGTTTATAATATGCGCATGCTGCACACATCATAGATGAACTAAATGTAATAATTTATTCAGTTTAATTAATTAACAAGGTGATTCACAAACCACTTTATTGTTGTAGGTAAACAACAGTCGTTTTAACTAAACAAATGAAAAATAAAATTTTTAAAATGGACTTTATATACAATGTATATTGCAAATGTATATTGCAATAAAATCAGTGAAATTATACACTCTCTCTCTCTCTCTCTCTCTCTCTCTCTCTCTCTTTCTTTCTTGTAGTCTTTGTATTACACGTTCTTATCTAATGTATAATAAATTTTATTTATATTAAGCGGGAAACTAAATCAGCAAACAATTATTCCAGCAGATTACAAATGTTATTCACTTGTGATATACTTGTTATACACTTTATATCATGTCTATTGTTTAATATTTACTTGTTAAATATAATATTACTGTTTGACAATAGTAATTTTATTTTGTCATTTTACATAGAATTTGTTTTTTTAACCAATGACGCTTACAAAGTTTTAATTTTATTTGTTGCATGTTAATTATTAACAATAATTAATAATGATAATAATTAATTATTAGTAAATTATAATGACTAATCAATCTAAAGAAATTATGAAGATCATCATCATGCTATTATTTATACATCGCGCAGTTTGTTACACATTTTGCAACCAGCCATATAAGTGTCCGCCACCCGATGCCTTAAACGGTTGCGCGTGCATTGATTCTGCGCAGGCGCTAAACTGCAACAGCACCATGTTCTACAAACTCAATGGGGTCAGTTTCAAACGCATATTACTACACGAGATCGAGATGGTAGACTACCCTGTTATCATAAAAGACACATGCACAATCACATTGGAGATACAAGCACGCTTTTTAAATCCACTTATAGTGCC
>CAJPIZ010004174.1:0-10609 GCA_905368565.1 Medioppia subpectinata
AATGTATTACCCCTTTGTATGCATTGCTTACGAATATATCCTCAAAACATTTTGAATTGTTTTTTATTTATTGAATCGATTTTGTGTTTTATATGTTTCACATTATAATCGCTGGAATCAGTCGTTTAACTTATTATCTGATTTTTAAATCAATGGCTTTTATAATTATTTGCTAAGTTTTAATTAACGTTTAGTTAACGACGACAGGAAATATACCGAAAACAGTATTAGTTTTGGTCATATTTGGGGTCAAAGTTCAGGGCTATTGTACTGACTGTTATGCAAATGAACTGAAAGGACAAACAATTGGTTGTGTGTATGAAATATGATTACATAATTTAGTTAGACTTCAGAAAAATGGCTTTTTTGTTATGAATGTGTGTTTATTTCCTGTAATACTAAATGCTTTTTGATTTGTAATTCAGTGAGAATTTGTGTTCACTTGTTCCCAAATGCTATGTCAACCTCTATAGTCTATGCCATGAATTGAGAGTTTAAGTCATAGATTGTGACAAAATATCAATTTTAATATATCGTATATTTATATAACATAGACAGTAGTGTCGGGTCTGTGTTTGAGTCTAAAAACAAGTAATCTTACGCTCTGTTGAATACAATTAATGCCTGTCTTGTGAAGTCTTCAGAGTTCTACCCCACTTGTGATGTCCTTTTGAGAAATACCTAAACGTTTCTTCTTCTCTAATCTCACCGTTTGTTTCAATAACTTTAGTATTAGTCGTTCACCAGTTTGTCGTCGTTTCTCATGTTTTTCAAATTGTGTTCAATTTTTTGATGAATTAGTTTTCTTTCATATTTATTATTATAATTTTTGTTATTTATTTAGTGTTTAATTGCAAACAATGTTATGTTATTTGGAATTAAAGTTATGAAGAAATACTGATTTGTTTTTTGAAAAATATGAAAATATTATTGTTTTATTTATGGCTTTAATTTTGGTTCTTCAATTGAGTTGTTGTGAGAAAACAGTTATTTTAATCAAAACATTGTCTTCAATGTGTATATTGTTTGACTGGAAGTGTTGTGTTTGTCTCCCAAATGCATGACATCAGTAGTAATAGTCATTCTCATCACAATTCCCATCATTTCTGTAATACTAATACAACTAATAATAATTCAAACAATAGTTGGATCCGAACTTTAGACTGTATTTTGAAGCGAAACTCATCGCAAGCTTTATCTACAAGTGCCTCATCATTACGACCAGAAAATTATCTGTAATTCACTTCTCATTCATTTCACATTTCGTTCAATTAATTTCATTTATTTTTAACTCGTTTTTCATTCATTTCGGTTAACAGTTACTTTCATATCATATTTCTCTTGGTTTTCACTTATGATTATGATTTTTGCCATTAGTTTTCTCTATTATTTTTAATTGTATTCTCTGGACATATATTTTCATTAAAAAAGGTAACTTAAGTTAAACTTAGGTAAGGATTCTCCAAAAAGCCATACTTTAGGTGTCGTTTTTTTAATAATAAGGCAAAAACGTGAGTAATAATAATACTATTAATTCAATACAAAAACAAAAAATCCTGTCTTTGCTTTTTTATTTGCCATTTGTTTCCTAGAATTCAAATGTAATGTTAAAAATGTGTAATAATTTATTCCGCGAAATGTATTTCCAATAAATCCAACCCTTGAAAAGCTTTTTGCAAACATTTAGAAGATTTGTTACCAAAACATGGCTTAAATTTGTAATTTATTTGATATACGGTTTTTCATACCGTTTTTATGCTTTATTTGCCGTTTGAATCACACAAAACACATCCACAATACAAACCGCACGAATCGTACGCTTAAACCAATTGATTGAATATTTTTGATTGAATTATTAGCGAATGTTATAGTGTTTAGTGTTGTGTCCAAAACAGTGCATTCAATGTATTTCTAACGAAACATATAATATAACAAACTGTATGTGTATTTCAGGTGGTATTTCGGCAAAATCAAGAGAGTAGAGGCCGAGAAAAAGTTGTTATTGGTGGAGAATGAGCATGGTGCTTTCCTCATACGGGACAGTGAGTCGCGACGCAACGACTTCTCGCTGTCTGTGCGCGACGGCGACACTGTTAAGCACTACCGCATCCGACAGCTGGACGAGGGAGGCTTCTAGAGAATGAGCATGGTGCTTTCCTCATACGGGACAGTGAGTCGCGACGCAACGACTTCTCGCTGTCTGTGCGCGACGGCGACACTGTTAAGCACTACCGCATCCGACAGCTGGACGAGGGAGGCTTCTTCATCGCCCGACGCACACCATTCCGGACACTCCAAGAGCTCGTCGACCACTACAGCAAAGACGCGGACGGGCTGTGCGTTAATTTGCGCAAAGCCTGCGTTCAGGTGGAGAAACCGACGACCAGTGGTCTGTCGCACAACACGAGAGACCAGTGGGAGATCGACCGGTCGTCGTTGAAGTTTGTGCGCAAACTGGGCCAGGGTCAATTTGGAGAGGTCTGGGAGGGCATGTGGAACAACACCACTCCCGTTGCCATCAAAACCTTAAAACCCGGTGAGTGTTGACTGAGTTTTGTGTTGGTTTTGGTTATAAAGTAACGTTTGTTTGTTTGCCTCTCAGGAACTATGGATCCGAAAGATTTCTTAGCCGAGGCTCAGATCATGAAGAAGTTAAGGCACCCAAAGCTCGTACAACTCTACGCCGTTTGCACTCTCGAAGAACCCATTTATATAATCACAGAACTCATGAAATACGGCAGTCTTTTAGAGTATTTACAGGGAAAGGGAAGGGGTTTGAAATTACCGCAACTCATCGACATGTCGGCCCAAATCGCGGCCGGAATGGCGTACTTAGAGTCACAAAACTATATACACAGAGATCTCGCGGCCAGAAATATATTAGTCGGAGAGAACAATATCGTGAAGATTGCGGACTTCGGTTTGGCTCGACTTATCAAAGAGGATGAATACGAGGCCAGAGTTGGCGCCCGCTTTCCGATCAAATGGACGGCACCCGAAGCGGCCAATTATAGCAAATTTAGCATTAAGTCTGATGTTTGGAGTTTCGGTATATTATTGACAGAATTGGTTACTTATGGACGCATTCCATACCCGGGAATGACTAACGCAGAGGTCTTGCATCAAGTAGAGAACGGATACCGAATGCCATGTCCTCCCGGTATGTCTATTAACACTCATTACAGTAACTCTTATATAAATATGTCATCAGATGTGATGCGCTTAAATGCTTTTAACACATAATTTGGATTTACCTCTAAATGTGTATTATTTGCAAAACACAACAATCGGTCTAATTATTAGTTGTTGTCGTATCTAAAAGTGATTGTATTTGTTGTTTCTGGTCGTATAGGATGTCCGCAGGCGTTGTATGAGATAATGCTTGAGAGTTGGCATAAGGATCCGTTCAAAAGGCCGACCTTCGAGACGCTTCAGTGGAAACTCGAAGACTTCTTCACACTCGAGGGCTCTGAATATAAGGAAGCGTCGATCGCTTATTAGCCTCTCATAAAGCCATTTGTCTCTTCAATCACTCGAATCGTCTCAACTCTACTTCTCTTTCATTATAACTATTATTATATATTTGTTATCATTTTTTAATTAATGGATTCCATAGAGAACTGCAAACTCTTGTATTATTTACACATTATATGTCATAAACATAAGAAATATGCAGAACAACAACAATTGAAAAGCAACTCTTTTTATTATACCTGTGCTCTCGTCTGTCGATTGAATTTCATTAGATATTCGATAATTAATTACAATATTATTATATTAAGTGCCATAAGATTCCACGGCTTCGGCCGATAATACACCAAAACATTTCATTAATCGCTTCTATGTTTCACTATTTTTACCATTTTTTATACAAAACATTTTTCGATCCAATATTTGATTCATTTTGCACTTAAAGATCACAATTAATAACTTATTTAACAATACTTTTTCGATCAATTTATATAAGAAAAGAGATTTTATTTAATGAAACTCAACGACGACTTTCACAGCAATTATTTTAATTTGCAATTAATTTTACAAATGATTTTAATATAATTATGAAATTAATGAAAAACTTTCGGTAAAAATACAATTTTGTGATAAAAATTCTTTTAAAATTAAATTTGAGTTTATTTTTTAAAATGATTTCAAAAATATATTTATTTGTAATTATATTAATTTAAATATGAATTCATCCTTACTTTACATTCAATTCATATTTCAAATACAATAACAATTATTGTAGTATTTTTTGTTTGTATTCTCATATCATATAAGTTTAGAGATTTTTGTTTGAAAATTATGTTTTTTTTCTAATGACTAGTAATTGAAAATAATATCTGATTTTTAATGGAAAATGTTTTTTAGAGCTAAAGATCTGCAAAATGAATAAATTATTGGTTTTTAATTTAAATAATAAGTTCATAACTCTTGCGATAAACTATTGAAATGTTTTCAAAAAGGGACTGATTTTATATCAAAATATACAATAAATATATTATTAATTATGGAATTGATTGAAGTTTTGAATCGATGGTCGAAACTGTGCTATAATTTATAGCTAATGAATGATTTTCGAGGAAACGATAGTTTTTTAATTTATAAAAAATTGTTTTCAATCACTGCCTAAACGAAAGACTATTTGCTCTCGAAATGAATGTCAACTTCACTGCTATATTATTATAATATTAATAATTATTTGTATTATTTTCTGTGATTTCATTAGAAGAACAACAAAATAAATTAATTTTCAAAAAAAACTAATTTTCAATTCATTATGTGTTTTAATTAACTGTAATGTCGATGAAATCTAATTATAGGACCTAAATATAAGCCAGTTTTTGGGTTATAACTGTTGGGCGTTGTCTTTGGGAACCAAATCGAAACCAGAAATCATTAGAAGAGGAATCGATGGCAAGAAAGACAACACAATTTGATGAATGGTTTAATTTGATGTCAAATAAAGACAAATATCGTATTCAATAGGATTTATATTGAGACCATAAAAAAGCAAACTTTAAAATCATTTCTTATCACAAGTTTAAATGAGAAATGGTTTTCATCTCTCGAAAGACACCCAAATTTATCAAACTTTACACAAACTAATGATTAAATTGTTTGTTTAGAAAGAGAAGAAAGTTTTTTATTGATTTTATTATGATATTTATTTGTGATTTCATAAAATGATTCAATGCTTATTTGGTTTTATAAAAAGTGGTTTTTTAATTTGTAATTAATTTAGAATTCAGACAAAAAAAATTTCAATGATATATAATTGTTTTGAATTTTATGAGATTTCTGTCGGCTAACACATGTTAGCACTCTTAGCGGCTGCGGCGGTGACTTTGGCCGGAACTTTGGCCTTCGGGGTGGTGTTTGCCACGTTGGCGGCGTCGGCGCTGAGCCTCACGATTCCTCTTCCTTTGAATACCTCTTTTGGTCTGTTCAGATCGGGTCAACTGGTGTGGGCACCGACGACTCGGACATACGCGTGCCATTACAAGATATTTGGTGATAGTGTTGTTTACAATTTAACTTAACTGACAATTTTGATATTTGAATTGTTAATGTAATCATATATTTGACGCGCGCTTTCATTTGAATTAGTTTTAATTGTGGTAAAAATTGAATAAATAGTTTTGTGCGAGATTTGTATTTGTTATTAACTTTATAAACTTTATTTCATTTAATCTTAATTCATATATCGTTTTATTTCCAGTATTTCACTATTATTTATGCGTTTAATTGTTTGACAAAACTTTTATAAAAAGTTAATCTAAAAGTGAAATAACTGTGAAATGAGTGGTGAAGTGAATGGCATTGAAACGTGTGTTTCGTAACCATCGCTGCGATCGACGCATAGACTGTAGGCTTCACTCAAACCAATCGACACAAGCATTGCGTTCACAAAAACATCACAAAAAAGTCATTCATTTTCAGCCCTTATTTCTGTGATTATCATCACTTGTTTGGTCCACCCGTAGAGACCATACATCACAGCACACAATACCACCACATCATTGAAGACAACGCCCATACCTGCCGTCAGTATTACCACAAAAGCACTGATAATTCATTTTTGTCTCAAGACATTACCACAAGTCTAAGACATCAATACTTTTTTGAATTACTTTTTTGTTAGTTTTGTTAATATCTGTAGTTATCTCTCCTTTTTATGGTCTCTTTATATCAGACAACACTTGACAGACATATCATTGAATAGACGTCTGAAGCGATCGATTGCTCGCAAAACCAAAGAGATGTTGAATTTGGGCCAAATATTTCCCGACGTGAGGGCGGAGTCGACCGCCGGTGCCATCCATTTGTACGAGTATTTGGGCGACAATTGGGGTCTGATTTTGTCGCACCCGAAGGACTTCACTCCCGTCTGTACGACAGAAATCGGGAGACTTTCGCAACTCAAGCCTGAGTTTGACAAAAGAGGTGTCAAAGTATTGCTAATTAGTTGCGATTCCGTCGACGACCACAACCTCTGGGCCCAAGACGTGGCCCAATATTGCGGCGCTAAAGTGCCATATCCTGTATGTCTGTCTCTTAGTCTGTCTATTGGTTGTATGAATTGAATAGATATTGTATTGTTTCAGATGATCGGCGATGAAAGCGGACAAATAGCCACTCAAATAGGAATGTTAGATAAGGTATGCAAATGTGTTGATGTCTTGGCCCACAAATGCCATATGTTTTGCCCTTTTTATTGATATCACATTACTTTTTGGGTCAAATAGTATTGCGCTATAAAAGGGTTAAACGTATGGTTTGTTTGATAATAATTAATGAAATTGATATGAGATTCACTTTCACGAGAAGTCATAAAATAACAGTCAAAATGAATATTACATGAAATGAAAGCAGATTTTTATCTAACAGTGCTTTATATTCAGTAATTTATATGCATTTGAATTTAAGGCACAAAACAATTCTTATGACATATAAAGCATTTGATTAGACATTAAAATTTACATAAAATATTTGATTAATGTTTTATTCTTTAAATCCTTTATTTGTCGTTCATTTCTATTTTGTTGAACATTAAAGCAGACGTTTTCTCTAGTTTTTCATTTATTTCTACTTTAAAAAAGAGCTAATATTTAGTTTGTTTTGTAAATTCTTTAAAATTTTTATTTTACGAGAGAGAGAGAGAGAGAGAGAGAGAGAGAGAGATACCAATTCGTTGGCTATAAATCCTATTTTGCATTAATTGTGTGAATAAATCAATTTAGATCTGAATTTACATACAATAGGATTTAAATATCCAAAGAAAGTTATGGCACTTTTGGCTTATCATTGAGTAAACCCTTTGAGAATACAGTACTGTATATGAAATTCACATTTGATTACTATATAAATTGATATTAATATTGAATTTATTTAGTTTTAGGCTTAAGTAATGAATAATTGATGATCTGTTTAGTGAATTCTGTGAATACAAGACATAAAGAGTCCATATATTTGAATGCTTAGGCTATAGGAATAAATACAACAAAAAAAGCTATTGTTTAGATTGTGTCCTAAATGCACACAATTGATAGGAGAGAGAGAGAGAGAGAGAGAGGAGCAAAGAGTGTATTATATTGTGAAGTAAATCTGTTTTGTGAATATCCAGTGACTTCTATATTGTGAGCGAAAGTCGTTTGTTTGAGACATTTGTTGAGCTTTTAATATGAGTAATAAATATAAATATTTGTTTGCAAAGAGTGACCACAAATGATAACAATTATTCCTAAAGTCTGTGCTCTAAAGAATATTGATGTCCGACTCTCCGGAACTGACATTCATTATGTGAGACCATATAAAACCCTTATTTTCTTTTGCTCTCTCCCTCCCTCTCTCTCTCTCTCTCTCTCTCGCTCTCCCTCTCTCTCCTCCCAATTGCTTCTTTCTTTCTCTTTACGGTCCGTCTGTTCTCACAAAACACTCCTTCGGTTCTTATATTACAAACGAGTATTAATACGATTGCGGACTCCTATCAGAGCTATCATTCCTCTCAATACTTTCAATACTCTTCTCAATCCAATTATTTTGTTATCTTTTCGCTGTCTCTCAAGTCATACACCGATTGTTTTTCAAACCCAACCATACATTCCATCCTTTCCTTTGTGTTTACATTACATTCTTCTCTATTCTATAAACAAATTATATTTAAAACCAATTTCTCTTCTCTTTGAAAAAATCCAATCTTTTTGAAGACTTTATACAAAAGGGATGTTTTTGTATAAATAATGACTCAATGAATGCAAATAGTATTCAATATTTTTATGTCAAACAAAACTGAGAATAACTGATTTGCATCTCATATAAAGCTCTAATTCACATTCAATTGATGGTTGCGTTAATTATAACGATTTTAACAAACATTTCTAAGTAATTACTTTAGCATTTTAATCAATTTTTCATTTAAAACTCATTTGTCTTTGCGTTCATCCGTTTTGCACCAATTTGTTGCTTATATAACATGTCTTTTTAGGATCACTTATTTTAAATATAATGAATACATTGGAAATCAGCGTTTAGTTGAACCCAATAAACACTATAAAAATACAAAACTAATTGTTTGTTTGAAATATTAAATGAAAATTAACGAGTTATTTGTATTGATTGAATAGCTGGTGATTCCGTCACTGATGGTTCCGCCGCCACATCTGGCGCCTCCCGATTACGAAGAGGCGACCAAAAGTTGCGCCCCTCCTGACTACGAGACGGCCACCAAATCCAACGAATTCAAGTTCGTTCCCAACATTACAACCAACCCCTCTATACCCCCGACACCACCGCCGCCTCCAATGGACACTACTTCACAACAATCGACACAATTGTCAAACACAGCACCGAATGTATCCATACCTGAATCAAGTGTTGCCTAACCCTATCAACTGATCTCTCAAATAGTCAACAGACAAACTGGACTTTATTTTACTATCATTTTTTGTTTATGCCCTTAATTTAACTCAAAATTATATTTAATCTCATTTTTTGACTTTATATTAATATTTAAACTGATATTTAAGTTTTACGACTGAAATAACTGTACAATTAGTTAACGAATTATTGTTGAGAAACAAAGGATTTAGTAATAAAAGTACTGTTTTATGAAGAGATGGATTGTTTCGAACAAATGATAGATATATTCATACAAAAACTTATGGTAAAAATGCTCTCAAAAATTGTATTATAACTATATATTTAATGCTTATATAATTAGTTATATTTTAATCTCAAATTCTAGTCAATATATAATTAAATAATCATGTTTTCTGTGCCGTCAAAGTCAGCACCACTGGACGTATCACTACTTAATTGATTCTTATTTTTGTTTAGGAATTAATTTCTATATAATTTGCTTCACATTAAGAGATCAATAAATGTATAACACATTGTGTACATTATCTATAAATAATAGACACAAAATATGCCTATTTTTGATTGAAAATAATCTCAATTTAATGACACTTTGAAATCTCACGATTCCCTGTATTATTATTCTTATGTAACGCTTAATCGATTAATACCTCAAAACCACAGTATTTCAGATGCATTACTGAAAATGAAATACACTTTTCATATGCATGTATGGAATCGATTGAATCGATCTTTATTTTCCAGTTGTTATTAAATGTATTATTAATTTAAATGCAAATAAAATCAATTTTAAGACAAAACGAGATGTATTTTTCTGTTTGTAAATTACGTAACAAAACAATAATAAATACATTTAATAATTTGTCACACAATTGACTGTCGGTTAATATTGTCGTATCGTTTTCGACAATCGGGTAATTTTTATTTAATAATTGTGTTCTTGTATTGCGAAAAGAAAATATACATTATATATGTATTTATATAAAAATATAATTTAATTGCTTTTCTGAATCTATAAACGCCTTATAGGGTAATAGAGTAATAAAGAGAATCATTTGTTATATATTTAATAATAAGTTTAAGTGGAAAATCGTTTCAAAGACTGATATCTTTGAAAGAAAGAAAACATCAATTTATTAGGCATTTGTATGAAAACAAATCATTTCTTTAATGCAATAAAAATAACAATTTTTATGAAATTTAGCCCAAAATTCATGGAATTTAATGGTCTTTGTCTTTGGTTTCAATCACTTTTAATGAATTTCAAGTAATCCTTTCCTGAGGGCAGGTCTACCACTCTCTGGCCCTCAATAGAGGCGCCGGGTTTGACGATGAGATCGCCGCCGACTGTCCAGTCGACTGGAGTCACAACATTCGTACGTTTGGCCGTCAATTGCAGCGAATCGATGAGCCGTAAGATCTCATCCATATTACGTCCCGTCGACGCCGGATAACTGATAATTGCCTTCACTTTCTTATCGGTTCCGATGACGAACACCGCCCTTACGGTCACCATTTTGTCGCCATCCTTACCGCACAAAAGGGCAAAACATTCATTAATTTAATGCTCATTTAAATTCAAATTCAAACTTCATTTCTTAGATAAATAACTTTGTATTAATTTTCATTCATTTCCTTAAGTATTTCATTGTATTTTATATAAAATGTTTCGATCAATACATAGTGTTTCTAACATTTACTTCTCTCTCTCTCTCTCTCTCTCTCTCTCTCT
>CAJPIZ010004176.1:0-10606 GCA_905368565.1 Medioppia subpectinata
AGAGAGAGAGAGAGAGAGAGAGAGAGAGAGAGTAAGAGAGAGAGTCACAAAGTGCAACTACTATAATGGTATTGTACTTGGTACATTTGTTTAGTATTAAATGATCAATTATTTAGTACATTTAGTAAATATAAACTTAAAATTATGATAAGAAATTTTACAACTAATTACCTTAATATGGACATTCATATAGCAATAACTTTTATCATATTGAATACAATAAAAGCATATTGATGTTAAAAAATAATTTAATTAATTGAGTTCATAAAAATAAAATTAAAATAATTACTAGATTGAAATAAACATTATATTATAATACAAAATAAAAAATATTAAATTAAACTATAATTTTATATTAAATAAAAATATGATATACCGTAAAAATAAGTATAAAATAACTGTAGCATAGTATTTAAATAACTTTCCTCGTACCATTCTTTTATATAATAATATAGTTGTATAAAACTTAAAATTACTTATAGATTAATAATTATATAACAAATAACAGACATTGTTATCAAGTAATGTACACATTGAGAAATCAAGGGAATACACATTTTTTCAACCATGGCTAGGATTGGGATTGTTGACCAGGTTTATAAACATTACTTTAGATGTTTGCCTTTAAATATAATATTAAAATGTTATTAGTTATTAAAGATTTTATTTTTATGGTAAGCACTGGTAATCGGTGGCAATCGCACCGCAAACTCCTGACGCCATCCTTTCATTTCCGGATATTAGAAAACTTTGTGCCCGTAATTAACGGACAGCAAAATGTTATGATTGATATCATTGATAGCAAACTCAGTCAAAACAATGGTCTCATCGATGATATCAGACCAATAATAACCAATTGTGCCCTTGATACTATTTGTGGTAATTTATTAGCATTTATTATACTGTGTAAAAATTGATGCCATAAATGATTATTCATTAGAGACTGCAATGGGAATCGATATTAAGGCACAAACAGCTCTGGATTCACAATATGTTAATTCATTGCGAGACATATTAACACTATTTCTTATGCGATTCATCTCTCCGTGGCTTTGGCTCGAGTTTATATACCGATTGAGTCCTTCGGGCAAACAGTTTAAGAAAAACGTCAATGTTTTGCATGAATTCACGGAATCTGTAAATAATTGTAAACAAAAGTAACAAACGTTGTATTTTCTAATTATGTTTTAAACAAAAGGTAATCAAAGAGAGAAAGACTGAGTTTATGAGGAAAATGAATGAAAAGGGAAACAACTCTTTGGATGAAGTGATGGAAGAATTGGGATCAAAACGAAAGTTGGCTTTTCTCGACTCATTACTCGTCCATCACATCAGAAATCCCCGCGAATTTACGGAAAATGATATCCGGGAAGAAGTGGACACTTTCATGTTTGAAGGACACGACACCACCGCAGCCGCCCTTACGTTTGCACTAATGCTTATTGGACTCGACGATAGAGTACAGGTTTGTTAAATGAATATTAATTTTTAATTAAACCTCAAAAATATTTTAAATTAAAGGCAAAAATACACGAAGAAATGGACGCCATATTTCATGATGACATGTGTCGGGACATAACAACCGATGATTTGCGACAAATGCGGTATTTAGAGCAGTGTATTAAAGAGGCGCTCAGACTATACCCGTCCGTCTCATACATCGCTCGAGAAGCCAATGAAGACTTAACTATTGGAGAGCATGTGGTGCCAAAAGGGACGACATGTATGGTATTGTTTTATATGCTTCACAGGGATCCCAAAGTGTTTCCAAACCCCGAAGTGTATGACCCAAACCGGTTCGTGAGTGACGGCCCGGATGTGCAGAGCCGACACCCGTACGCATACGTGCCGTTCAGCGCCGGTCCTCGCAATTGCATCGGACAGAAGTTCGCTCTCCTCGAAGAGAAGGCACTGTTGGCCGCAATACTCCGTCGCTATCGCATCCGATGCCTAATAGCCCGACACGACCTGAAGCTAGACTACGCTCTGATACTTAAGCCCAGCTCTAAGATACCGATGAAATTCACAAAACGCTTTTAACGTTAGATTACATAATATCCTGTTTTTATTCGTATATTATTTACAAATATTTATAAATTTTATAGAAAGTAAATGTGATAAAATTTTTACATAACTAAACATTTTAATCATATTCAGAGCGACCTTCCTTTTTCCCTACAAATAACCTAGTTCATTTCAGGCAAACGACCGTTTGGTGCGCTTTGATTGAAAAGCATAATCGCAATTATTATATAAACATTTTAATCAATAAATGAAATTGATTATACATTTCTTATTAATATATTTGTATACTTCATAACTTCTTTTATGTTTTTTAATAAAATGTGTGTTTATTTTCAAAAAAAACTTATTTTATCATTTAATGTGAAATACCGTTTTGAAAATATACGTTACTAAATACATAAATGTTATAAACAATTTAACAAATTATTTACACCTTTAATAGCTTAAACAATGAATTAATGTAATTACAAGATGTTTTATGATAATTTTTACCAAGTTATTGTATATTTTATACATAACTTTACTACAAATGTTGCTTTGATTACTGTGTTTGCAATAATTATTGGATTATTGGCCATAAAATATATTCGATTTAGGAGCTATGTTAATAAGGTGGATAAATTACCAGGAGCACCATGCACCATGTTGGCGGGCACAATCATTGGCAACTTTGAATGGATCTGGAATCAGTCGATTAATAATAAAAGCCTAAATGACATTACCAGTAAATAATAATTTCATTTAATAATTTTTTAATAGTTATAATAGTATAATAGTTATTTATAATTAAAACTAAACATTATAAAGTATACAGGTATATATTCTAAATACTGTAGATATGGCATTTCAGACATTTATCGGAGCATTAATGTCCTTCCGGGATCGGGGCCATGGCTTGTATCGGATATGGGCGGGACCTAAGGACACTTTGGTCATTTTGTACCGGGCTGATACTGTCGAGGTAATTGTAAAACTTATATTTATATAAGATATATTAATTAAATAAAATTATTATTTACTTATATGTTAACATTATATAATATTAAAGCCGTTATTGTCGAGCAATACATTGATTGATAAGTCCTGGGAGTATAGATTTTTCAGACCTTGGCTTGGGTTGGGACTATTGACCAGGTTAGCATATTATAAAAATTTTACAACTAATTATAAATATTTACTCAAAATTTACTAAATATTCATACATAAAGCACTGGTAATCGGTGGCGATCGCACCGTAAACTCCTGACGCCATCCTTTCATTTCCGAATATTAGAAAACTTTGTGCCCGTAATTAACGGACAGCAAAATGTTATGATTGATATCATTGATAGTAAAATCAGTCAAAACAATGGTCTCATCGATGATATTAGACCAATAATAACTAATTGTGCCCTTGATACTATTTGTGGTAATTTGCAGAAAACAATATTTAAATAGTTTACTTAAAAACTTAATTATAATTATAACTTTTAATTTAATAGAGACCGCAATGGGAGTGACAGTTAAGGCACAAACAGATCTGGACTCACAATATGTTAATTCAGTACAAGATTTGTTGATATTATGGTTAATGCGTTATATCTCTCCGTGGCTTTGGTCTGATTTTATATATGGATTGAGTTCTTCGGGCAAACAATTCATGAAAAACACTGCAGTTTTGCATGAATTCACAAATTCTGTAAATAATTGTTAATAAAACAAAAGACATATTTTCTAATTGTTTTTTATACAAAAGGTAATCAAAGAAAGAAAGACTGAGTTTATGAGGAAAATGAATGAAAAGGGAAACAACTCTTTAGATGAAGTGATGGAAGAATTGGGATCCAAACGAAAGTTGGCTTTTCTCGACTCATTACTCGTCCATCACATCAGAAACCCCCGCGAATTCACGGAAAGTGATATTCGGGAAGAAGTGGACACTTTCATGTTTGAAGGCCACGACACCACTGCAGCCGCCATACAGTTCTCACTTATACTCATTGGACTCGACAATAATGTTCAGGTAAGTTATGTTTATTGATGATTTTTAATTATATAATTAAAATTAATTATATTCTTTAAATTTAAGGTAAAAATACACGAAGAAATGGACGCCATATTTGGTGATGACATGTGTCGGGACATAACAACCGATGATTTGCGACAAATGCGGTATTTAGAGCAGTGTATTAAAGAGGCGCTCAGACTATACCCGTCGGTGCCATACATTGCACGAGAAAATCAACAGGACTTCAGTATTGGAGAGCATGTGATACCCAAAGGGAGTACATGTGTGCCCATGATTTATATGCTTCATAGAGACCCCAAAGTGTTTCCCAACCCCGAAGTGTATGACCCAAACCGGTTTGCAAGTGACGGCCCGGATGTGCAGTCGCGACACCCGTACGCATACGTGCCGTTCAGCGCCGGTCCTCGCAATTGCATCGGACAGAAGTTCGCTCTCCTCGAAGAGAAGGCACTGTTGGCCGCAATACTCCGTCGCTATCGCATCCGTTGTCTCATACATAGGGATCAACTCGTGTTAGACATCGCAGCCATATTGAAGCCACACTCAAAAATCCCGATGAGTTTTGTCAAACGATTTTGATTTATTAAAATTTTTTGTTAATTAAGTAAAAATTTAATGCAATTTAAAATACACTCATATTTGATTAAGGCATATAAATACACTATTAGGGATGAAATATAAATAGTGTAAATTACATTTAGAAATAAAAACAACTTGTACAATTAGAAAATATACGTACACTACAGATGCTGAACTTTGAGGCCATATTGAAGTCATACTCTGAGATTCCGATGAGTTTTATACAAAGATTTTAAATAACATTACTTTTGTTATGAATTAATTTTTATAAATTTGATATTTTCATTGTTAATTGGATTATATTTAGTAATAAAAATTAATAAAGTGATGTACATATTGCCAATTAAATTTAAATATTATACTATTATTAATAGTTTGTATAACTGAAATGTAATATTAAATATTTGTTGTTATTTAAATTCATTGTTTTAAATATTCACCTTATATTTTAATTGTCTATTTTTATCATTTTCTGTCATTCTTTCTATTTATATGAAAGCTATGATTATTTTCCAAATAAAACATATTTTAGCGCTTATTTATTTAGTTGTTACAAACAATTTTCAGAATTTTAATTAATCATTATAGCCATAACTAGATAGAAATACAAATCAATAATAATTTGAATAACGTTAATAAAATAAATTATATTAAAATGTTACATAAAATTTTATATGAAATAAGTGTTAACTTTAAACTAACTTTAATTATTTTCTTTATTTTGTTCGTAACAAGATTAACAATTGTTAATTTTATGAGATTTAAGCACTATGTCAACAGTGTTAATAAACTACCTGGCCCACAATGCACTATGATAGTGGGCAAATTACTTGGTAATCTAGAAATCATCTGGCACGCAGCTATTAAAATGAAAACTACAAACGAAATTTCCAGTAAATATCAATAGAATTTATAATAATTTTATAAATATAACAGAATTACGTTACAGTATTAACGTAAATAAAATTTATAACTTATTTAGTAATTATATTACATTTACACGTGAAAACACTCTAGGTATTTCTTTTCAAATAATTATGGGAATCTTAAAGACATACCGGGATAGAGGGGTTGGCCTATATAGACTATGGGTCGGGCCTACAGACGTTTTAATTGTTTTATTTCGGGCCGATACTGTCGAGGTAATTGTCATGTGCTAACATTAAGTATAATTAACTAACAAGTACATTATTTCTATCTATCACAACATTTTATACACATAATAGCATTTATTGTCAAGTAATAGTCTTATTGAAAAGTCATGGGAATATGGAATGTTGAAGCCATGGCTTGGTTTAGGACTATTAACCAGGTTTATAAATATTTATTATTACAATAATTTATTATTACTATATGACATTGTTCAATTATTTTACATTGTATGATATTTATATATAGTTCAGGTAATCGGTGGCGATCGCACCGTAAACTCCTGACGCCATCCTTTCATTTCCGGATATTAGAAAACTTTGTGCCCGTAATTAACGGACAGCAAAATGTTATGATTCGTATCATTGATAGCAAACTCAGTCAAAACAATGGTCTCATCGATGATATCAGACCAATAATAACCAATTTTGCCCTTGATACTATTTGTGGTAATTTTTATTATGATTAAATAATTTACAAAATAACGCAAATTAATATTTAATAGAGACGGCAATGGGAGTGACAATAAAAGCACAAACAGTTTTGGACTCACAATATGTTAATTCGTTGCAAAATTTATTGCAATTATTTTTTATGCGTTATATCTCTCCCTGGCTTTGGTCTGACTTTATATATGGATTGAGTTCTTCGGGCAAACAGTTTCAGAAAAACACCGCAATTTTGCACGAATTCACAAAATCTGTAAATAATTAATTTTTAAAGAAATTTTTTAACGAAAATGTAATCTAAAGGTAATCAAAGAGCGGAAGAATGAGATAATGAAGAAAATGAGTAAAAAGGGAAATAACTCTTTGAATGAAGTGATGGAAGAATTGGGATCAAAACGAAAGTTGGCTTTTCTCGACTCATTACTCGTCCATCACATCAGAAATCCCCGCGAATTCACGGAAAATGATATCCGGGAAGAAGTGGACACTTTCATGTTTGAGGGACACGACACCACCGCAGGGGCCATACAATTCTCACTCATACTCATTGGACTCGACGATAGTGTACAGGTATATAATAACATTTTAAAATAAACAATTCAATAGTTATTAATAATAATAACTTATTATAGATTAAAATTAACTGTAAGTATATTTAAGGCAAAAATACACAAAGAAATGGATGGCATATTTGGTGATGACATGTGTCGAGACATAACAACCGATGATTTGCGACAAATGCGGTATTTAGAGCAGTGTATTAAAGAGGCGCTCAGACTATACCCGTCGGTGCCATTAATTGCACGACAAAATGAACAGGACTTCAGTATCGGAGAGCATGTGATACCCAAAGGGAGTACATGTATGGTATTGTTTTATATGCTTCACAGGGATCCCAAAGTGTTTCCCAACCCCGAAGTGTATGACCCAAACCGGTTCGCGAGTGACGGCCCGGATGTGCAGTCGCGACACCCGTACGCATACGTGCCGTTCAGTGCCGGTCCTCGCAATTGCATCGGACAGAAGTTCGCTCTCCTCGAAGAGAAGGCACTGTTGGCCGCAATACTCCGTCGCTATCGCATCCTTTGTCTCATACATCGGGATCAGCTCGAGTTGGACATCGCAGCCGTATTGAAGCCTCGCTCTAAGATCCCGATGAGTTTCACGAAACGATTTTAAATTTACAAATTATGATTTAAAAAACATTCAAATATTTAATAATAATTAATTAAATCACAATTTAATTGTGCGTCAAATTGAAGACAAAAAATAGTTGTTATAAAAAGAGATTCATTTCACAAAACACTTCATCAATTAAACACAGACTCTGACGGACTGTATGTTATGGTTAGGCATAAATCAGGGACTCATTTGGCCAGTCGTGCTGTCCTGTCGTTTATACCCTGAATGCGGACATTATTACTGTCGGCCTTTTGGTTAATTGAGTCCAACTGCGAGTTCTGGGCGCCGATCTCGTGGCCCATATCGATGGCCATATTCCTCAGGTTCCCGATCAGTGTCGACACGTGACCCATATTCTCCTCCATCTCGTCCTCGCGGGCGTCGTTTGTCACGCGAAGTATGTATAGACCGGACTCGTCCTGACGGCCGCCGTTGTCCACACCGTCGTCGACCGACTCACGACTACTACTGCCGTTGGGCTGAGACGTGACAATCGGTCTCTTCTCGGCGGCGGTCGACGAGCGCCAAATCGCCCGCTTTTCCCTGAACTTCTTGGCCCGACCGCCAGCGCCCGCACCGCACGGACACAGACACAGTCCGCACCACTTCTCCATCTTCGTCAGCGTCCTCTCTGTCTGTCGCATGTCTTCATTCATGCCATCCATGTCTCGATCGATGCGATCCAATTGTTCGCCCTGTGTGTGGATCAGCTCCAGTGTCTTGACGCCCGTCTCCTCCGACTCGGCGCACAGCGATAGCATCCGTCGCGTCGACTCCAGTGTCTCGTCGCTCACCAAATGGGCCCTCATTTGCAACTCTTCCCACTCTGTCATCGGTTCCGACGGCTGCGACCGAAGTGGCGGCTCTTCCAGCGGCACATCCATTAGTCGACTGTCCATATCATCGCCAGCGGACACGTGTCCAGACATTTTGCCGTAGATTTAGGTTTTAGTTTTTGTACCACTTTTTCAAATGGCGTAAAGTTTTCACTTAAAACTCAAATTAAATCAAATATAATGAAAAATATGTGTATAGTTCACACAATTATGTTATTTGTTTGCAATTAAGTGTTTCACTAAAAATGCGTGTTTTTTGCGCCAATAAATCAATTGATAACACAATCAGTATTAATAGATAACGTACAGTATATGTGGTGAAAATGATGGTCATTTTAATATTTTACAAAAACGTACAGTTTATACACTTTTGGGCTAACGTTTAGGTTTATCTCATATTTTCAATGAGTGCGCAAAAGTTGACGGAGTTTTGCGTTGAAAGTGTGATAACAAGTATTGAGAAAATTACAAGTTTTAAAAAACTTATGGTAAATATTTATTCTCAAGTTTACAAATAATTTGCAAACATTACATTACAAACAACACTACAAATACAAAATAATTAAATAAATCAAGATTAAATACTGGTCATACACCAAGTAACCTACACCAAACCAAAACTACCATGCTTAACCCGCTTAACTAGTGTTACATTAACTTTTGAGCCCTCTCATTGGCATCTTGTATGCGCTCGGTATTAGACTGGGCCTTCAAATTGATCTTGTCAATTTGGACATTCTGGTTATCAATCTCACCCCCTATATCGATGGCCATATTCCTAAGATTGCCGATCATCTGATTGACCACGCCCATATTATCTTCCA
This sequence comes from Medioppia subpectinata, assembly GCA_905368565.1. Classification (NCBI taxonomy): domain Eukaryota; kingdom Metazoa; phylum Arthropoda; class Arachnida; order Sarcoptiformes; family Oppiidae; genus Medioppia; species Medioppia subpectinata. The sequence goes on from CAJPIZ010004176.1 coordinate 9,053, forward strand.
TCTCATTTTCGCGCGCGTCGCCGGTAATCCGTTTGACATACCCTGTGTTAACGCTGTCAACACTACCGCCGTGTTGTTTGCCGGGCTTATAATAAACGTCGCCTTTCATAGGCTGACCAGATACGACTGCGCCCATCTCGGTGGACAGTTGCCACGCGTTCGGGTCCTCTCTGAACTCCTTGTTGCGACCGCACGGACACAGACACACACCGCACCACTTTTCCATCTCGGTCAAATGCTTTTCCGTCTCGCGCATGTCGTCGTTGATCATGTCCATGTCCCGTTCGATCCTGTCCAGTTGTTCACCCTGCTCGTCCAGCGCCACGAGTGTACGTATACCGCAATCGTTGGACTCATCGCATAGGGTTAGCATACGTCGAGTCGACTCCAGCGTCTCGTCAGTGGTTTTATTGGCTTTCATCTGCAGGTCTTGGATCAGATCCATGTCCGCCGGCGACAAGTGTGCCATCGCTGCGCTTCTTCAGCCGATTCTTTCGCCTTTTTGTATGATTTTTATTAATTATTATTATTTATTGAGTTGATTACCAAGTTTTTTACTTATTATGCACTTATGTAATACCAATAATTGAAAGTTCGTTGGTTTATTATGTTAACTCCATAGGCTAGATTTAGCATTTTTAATTTATTTAGCAATATTTTCAATTAATGAGTTATTTAAACAATTATAAATAATTATTTATTTCTAACATATATTCAAATTGTTGTCACTATTTTCGTTGTCACTGTTATAATGTATAAAACAGATGTTGTATTGAGTAAATAGACAATAGTCTGTCATTGAAAATGTGCATGGTCTTATGATGGCTCGTTACAATTGTGATATTTACTAAAAATGTTTCATATGTTGTCTTGTTTATTATTGTCAAATTATGTTACATAATGTAACACAAAAATAACTGCTATATTTAAAATTGTTTAAACATTGTTAATTATATCTATTTTAAAGTAGTTGAAATATACCTACATTACATTACATTATAACAACATGTTTATTATAATTATGATTTTAACTTAATAATCAGTTTGATTACTTTACCTTGTTCTTATACATACATTATTTATGAAATTAAATATAAAATATTTTATTTTAGCCAGTATTTTGACTCTAGGTGCATTAAAACTTGTAACCGTTGATATTAATGATAGAGCATTCATATTAAAAACATTAATAAATTCTCTTAAAACATTTTTACATAACAGTAACAAAACAATTATTTTTTGTTACATTTTTTATTGACGTCAACCCAAATGCTAAACACTTGTTTAGTTTAATTACATTTTTAAAGCTTACATTATTATAATAAATTAGCTAGATTTTAGAAATATGTCATAGTTTACTCGGAATATTCTGTATTACTAAAACTAATATTACAAATGCAAAGTATAAAATAATATTAATGATTTTATTTAAAGGATCTTACTGGAAAATTATGCAACATTAATAAAAACTTAAGGTTATATTCATTAACCATGTCTATGTCTATGTATTGTATTAATAGATTAATTATTAAACAACTGAAATATTATCCCACA
>CAJPIZ010004177.1:0-10602 GCA_905368565.1 Medioppia subpectinata
GAAAAAACACCATCATAAAAACTTTGCAGATAATTAATTGATATTTAATAGATAATTCTAACAACAATGCTATATTTAAGAATGAATACTTGTTTTAATATGTTAATTTATTTACTTATTATATCTACAGTATATAGTGATAACATTTATTCTTTAACTTCAAGATTTAATTAAATAAATGCCTGGTTTTCACTCAACAAAATTCTTATTAAATTATGTGATATAAAAACACATACTTTTAGACCAATTAATTATAAACACAAACACAAAAAAGAGCAAAAGTTACCAAAACAGGCCACCAAACCAAGCCTGCAGTTTGCGCATAGACTGCACAGCAGGTTATAGCACAGCGTGTTATAGCAAATTAAGACACCTTTGCATTGCATAACCTTTTAAAGAAATTTAATGAATGAATGGCTTTACCTCTTTGGGTGCCTTAACGGCGAGATAATCGTCAAAGATTTTGCGGGACTTTTGTGTCATTTTGGAGGCCCGAGATTTCTTGAACTCCTCGCACGCCATCCAAAACTCAATGTTTTCTTAGGCTTTACCTCTTTGGGTGCCTTAACGGCGAGATAATCGTCAAAGATTTTGCGGGACTTTTGTGTCATTTTGGAGGCCCGAGATTTCTTGAACTCCTCGCACGCCATCCAAAACTCAATGTTTTCTTCGCTAAACTCACGCGAAAGGAAAGCGCGAAACAATGCGCTGCCGTCTGTTATACGCCCCCCATATGTGGCCATCAATTGCCGCAAACATAGCGCAAAAAATAGACATTATTATTATCATTAATCATTTGGATTGGGTTTGATGTGCGAGATTTTTTTATGTGCTAACAATTTATTGTTTGTTTAAAGGTTTTTGGGTCACAAAGAGAGCGGAGTTCACAGAAGAAGAAGAAATAAATAAAATGAAAACTTTGCGCAAAACTATTGTTGTGTTTATTGTCGGGAAAAGGATTGGAGGAAATGGGAAGACAAGGAGTGGGGAAAAGGAGTGATGAGGAAGTGGTGGATATAATTGTGTTGCGAGACTTACATCGGCTGCTCATGAGGTCGATGAAAGAGTTGGCCCACTTCTCGAGCTCCTCTTTTGAGGGCCGAACCGAGGATTCAATGGATGAGTCCGTATGACGTCTTCGCAAAAATCTTAGCCTCTGTTTCATGTCTTCTAATGCACTGCAGAGGAAGTGATGGCAAATAAAATAGCAATTATTATTAGTATTACTTTTTCAAATCAATAGATTTCTAGAGTATAACAGCAAATAGTACTACAATTAAAGGGCAACAGAGAGTGGATCGCGAGTGATATAAATATAATAATAAATGGGATGTTAAGGGAAAATGGATTTAATTGTATTGCAAATCATATGCTTAATGATGAAGCAAATGACACAAGCGTTTAGATATGCAATAAACTATGCATTTAATGATAAATGTATTTCTATTAACAGATAATACATTATTGTTAATAAATGTGAGCCCAATATGTGATAATATCTTAATATCATTGCAATTGATTTGTTGCTTGTATTCAAATGGCATTTAACTATTGCCACATTAATAAAGTTAATAAAATTAAAATTTTCTATCAATACATTAGCGATTTTTCTCACGCTTTTATATGACTTATGCACATATTATTTACATTTAAATAATAATTAGTTTTACAAAAATATAAAATTTAAAACAATTTATAGTAAAACAAAGAGTTAACCAAAATATAAACAGTAAAACATTATTGCGTATGGACGAATTGTATTAACTCAACTATTTTCCGTAATCCTTAAGTAACTTGTATCTTCACTTGTAAACTTGTGTTTAACTTGTGAACTATCTATAAATATAATCAAAAACGTAATTAACTTTTGAAAAAGGTTTGTCAAATTTTGCAATCACTTCAATTGTTACGACTATTTTACTCGTGTGTTCACCAGAGAAAGTACAGCAAAGTATTGAGATCGAGATATGTTGAGAGAGTGTGAGAGAGACATCGATAGAGAGGAGAGATGCGAGAGATGTGAGAGAGTATTGGGAGAGTGTATGAGAGACGGAGAGCGCGAGTGCACTGTAAAGAGCAAAGAGTCAAACCGTATGTATGGCATGAATCTAATGGGCGAACGAACGCTACTATTATTATATATACAGAGAATCGAGAACTGCATTAAGTATTTCCCGATTCATATAACATAACACTCTTCTGTGCTCTACATCTAAAAATAGCACTCGAGCTCATTCTGCTCCTCATTCTGTTCCTACGTAAGCACAGGCCTTACCACTGTCTCAGCACTGCCTCAGCACCGGCTCAGCTCTGGTGACAATTTTTATTTAGATCACAGACATCACTGCATAACCTTTATCTCTCAAATAAATACTTGTGTTTATTTTTAGACTAAATCTCTCTCTCTCTCTCTCTCTCTCTCTCTCTCTAAAGAATATTCTTTATATTATTTTACATGTCATACCTTAGTTCCTCTCTCACTCGCTCTCTCTTTCTCTCTCTCTCTCTCTCTCTCTCTCTCTCTCACGCAAATGTTGGCACATAATCTTTATTGTTAACACTTTGTTAAATGAATGCAAATCAATACAAAAAGGAGTTGTTTCCAAACATCTTTATTATAACTGTCATAACATTTATAAATTCTTTGAGTGAAGTTTTTTTATAAGTATTATTAATTATAAATGACGTTAAATGACAAAAAAAAGCAAAACGATGTTTAATGAAGTTTCGTGTTTCTCTCATTGAAATAAAGTTTATAATAAAGTTAGTACTGTATTATGTATTGGCGTTTAACGACATAATCAATACATACATAAAGAGATCACAACTACTGAAAAGCCTTTACTAAAAATAGCACTTTTAAGATAAATATTGAATTTTAAGCATAAAGTATTAGGTATTAGTAAAGTGTTATAGAAATGCGAGGCCAGTAGTGAAAGAATTAATTTCTGTATTCACGTCATAAAAATTGTAAAATACAAGAGCTATTGAATTATGAATTATATATTCTTTATAATAAACTACACCTCAATTCACACAATACTGTATTTTATATACATTTCGTAAAAATTCTTATTCAATTCGTATTTCACTTTTTTTTCTCTATTAGTAAGTAAAACAGAATTATTATTATTATTATTATTATATAATTGTTATTTATATGTTAAGTACACTCAATAAATATTTTCTTTAAAATAAATTTAATATTATATTTATATTAAGGTTAGCGTAAATCTTGACGTAAATTGTCTGCCTTTCTCTCTCCCACTCCATCATTGCGTTCATCACTATTGACTTAAACACTAATAAACTCTCACTTTTACGCAATTTTAATACAATTTAAAATTATAAATCTATTAATATTTGTAAATCTCAAACAATAATAAGACAAACAGATTGTAAAGATATTTAAAGAGAAAAACTTTCGCAATAATTTGATTGGTTTATACATATTATTGACTTTGCATTCAAACCAAAGCAATTGCAGCAAAAAATTTATATAACTCTATAACACATCCCAGACTTTAAAATTATAATAAAAGACTCAAAATGCGTAAGACATCTCTCTCTCTCTCTCTCTCTCTCTCTCTCTCTCCTCTTCTCTATTGTAAACATTGTTTAATTTGATTTTCAAATATAATGTAAGGATTCTGTCAAATGTGTGCCAAAATAAATACTTTTTGTGAGTGATATAAATATTAAGCGTTTTGTTTAAAATAAAATATGCATAAAAATAGAAAACTTTAATATAAAAATAGTCAAACATTTTCCTTTAATATATTAAATCTGTGCACTTTAATACACACTCAAAATGATTTAAGAACAGTATACATTGTTCTTATACTTCTCAGCGTGTGATATATCACTAATATTTAATTAATTTATGTGACTGATATGTATGTATCACACCCGTATAAGACAGATAGCATATGGTATTAGGAATATATAAATCCCTCGATTAATATAATTCCTCCATTAGTGGTACAAAACCATCAGATATTTTGGGTCCAAATAGGTTTCTATCAATTAAGAGACGATGTCTTAGCACTCGTTGTTATGCGATTGAGTGGGTCTTTAACCTTTCAGTTAAGTACAGCTCAGCCTTATTCCGGGTCTCTATCCCTATATCCCTCTCTCCTTCCCTCTCTACTCCTTCTTAAAGGGCAAAGGCTTGCATAGAATGCAGACTCTATTCTGTGCTCCACTTTATAACCAAAATACAGAATTTATATATAGAATGGTATGAAAACACTTTAACTGATTGATAGCAAAAATCAACAAAATTAAAAGTATTAATCTTTTCAATTGCGTTCAATATATTTACAAATAGTGTGTATATCTTACAACTGATAAAATTATGTGTGAGTTTTACTAAATTCTTGTCATATGTAACAAGAATATGAAGAGTCGCACACTATATAGTGATTATAAATTAATTAAATACACTGACTATACATACATAGTGTGGGCATATTCTGTAAAGAATATGGTATTAGGAATATATAAATCCCTCGATTAATATAATTCCTCCATTAGTGGTACAAAACCATCAGATATTTTGGGTCCAAAAAGGTTTCTATCAATTAAGAGATGATGTCTTAGCACTCGTTGTTATGCGATTGAGTGGGTCTTTAACCTTTCAGTTAAGTACAGCTCAGCTTTATTCCGGGTCTCTATCCCTATATCCCTCTCTCCTTCCCTCTCACTCCTTCTTAAAGGGCAAAGGCTTGCATAGAATGCAGACTCTATTCTGTGCTCCACTTTATAACCAAAATACAGCATTTATATATAGAATGGTATGAAAACACTTTAACTGATTGATAGCAAAAATCAACAAAATTAAAAGTATTAATCTTTTCAATTGCGTTCAATATATTTACAAATAGTGTGTATATCTTACAACTGATCGCATGATTATAACGATTATCTCATATATTTCCGTTTGTGAATTTTAGGTCAGAGTCATACTGTGTATACAGTACAGTATATCCATAATCACATCACATCCCATCCCTTACTTCCCATAGAGTATTGTTTGGGAGAAATCAACTGCGAATGGATGCAGAATTGCATTTCGTATGACATCACTGTTGTATAGAGTTATATATACCGCATGTATAAAAATACTTTTAGGTCTCCAATCGGTGAGCTATTTATAGCAAAAAAACTCTACAATTCCTTCGCGAATATAACCCAAAAACATATAAAGATTGACCCAAAAGAAGGCTCTCTATTTGACACTTGAATGACACTTCAGTTGTGAAATACTCGCTATTCAGACGCTCCTCGCAAATGGAAAATACATTAATCCATATTTGATTAGATTTTATGTTATTTGGAGGCAAAACTGCTATCCTTTCACATTAGGCCTTAAGATTTAATCTTTTTTGAGACACTTCTTAACGTATTAAACACTGTTTAGTGTATTTGTGTGTGTATTATATAAAATCAAGTAACAAATAATTTAAAATTATTGCATGAATGGCAAGACTCGGATGAAAATCAATGGGATTTGATGTGGTATTCCGTGCGCTAGCACTGGATTATATTGAATGGCAAAACCAATTATCGATTTGTAAACATCTATGTCATTGGGAATACTAATATGTAATAAATACACAGAATAATTACAACTACAAAACAATTCATTTATATTCTTGCAATTCTGTTATCATATGTCTTACAGTATTTCAAAATATTCGTTATTTATATAAATTATTTGTTCATAATATGGGCTATAATTTGTCAGTAAATTAATTTTTGAGAGCGCCTACAGTTTTATTGTTATGGTTTGTTATGTGTATCGCATGTAATGCTATATCTAGTGAACTAATCTTACGATATGTATAGAAATTGTTATATAAATGGTTTAATAAAGGAATCCAATGATTGTCGGAACAGAATCTAAGCAATCAATAAAAATAGTGAACGACTTTATTGCTGTTTCGCTACTCATCTTATATGTGATATGTTTTATACAATAAGGGATTACTAAACAACGATATAAGACTACTATCCGTTAAAGAGCTTTGATAGCAATTTGATTGACATTTTCCGAGCCATAGGAAAGAATAGCGACATTAGGTTTTAGGCGACAGAGAAAAAAATCAAAGTTCACAAAACATTGGTTTTATATTATATCAAATATTTGATATATATTTATAATGATAGGAAAGGGGAGAGCAAATAGATAAGAGCACAGAGGCATAGGAGGAAAGGTATGGTGTGTGTGATAGAGAGCACATATGGGGGATGTTGTGTATTAATAGATAGATATAAAGCAATAGATCACTTACGGGGCCTGTTTCCGACCTCTTTTCGTGTGCTCCTTCCCATCGCTCAATCGCTGCAAACAATAAACGGAATATAAATTTATATTATAGTAAACACAGAATAAGTAGAGAAGACTTTTTTCATTGAAATTCAATTTTTACGTCAAATAAGCGAAAGAATTAGATATATATTATATTATATATAGAGAATAATCGCATAAAACAAAGAATTGGGTGAAAGTTTCTATTTTTAGAAATGCATAGAATATTCTGTGCGGCAAAACCAGTAGTTTTATGTTCAATGACTGTGACCTCGCATTAGATCTCATATATTATATATAAACTATATATAAATAGAGGTTTATAGAGGTTTGTTATAGGATTTTGATGGATATATTGATTGCTGAACTAATAAAACAATAGTTTTAAAACATTTTTATTTTTAGTCTATTTTTCATACATTTAGAGAATTATGTAATTCTGGCAAAAATTTGTTGCGTGAAAAGGCATTTATGAATTGGATATATAATTTAAAAGCAACTCTTTATGAGATCCAAAAATACACACAAAACGACTGAATGAAAGCTAAAAATATCGACGAGAGATATTCCGCTCCATTTCCTCATTCATAAGAGTGTTTGAACAATAAGTTTATACAACTTTTTTCATTGTTATGTCTATAAATAGATGCCTTAGAATCGTATTAAACACAGCCTTATTAATGGTACACATGGTTATTGCTATATTGCTTTATATACGTATTTTATATCATATAATATAACAGATTACAACAATAATTATATTAATTAAGCCTAAATTTCTAAATGTCTAAATTAATTGCATAACTTTATTCTGACATGAATATTAAGTTTAAAATAAAGTTGTTATAAATAGTAAAACTATTATAACTTTATAATTCACACATCTACATGTATTGTACGATTATTTCTACTACAAAAACACAATTAGACACCAAATGTTATACATATTGAATGAAGTGTCTGCCAAATATCATACTTAACTCTATCACTAGAATTGCTTTCAAATTAAATGAGATTATAATTTGAATAAACAATTCTTCAAAAACTTTTTGTTAAGAATTCTTGTGACTCTTTAATACTCTATTATTGACTTTAAAATAGAAATTCTAAATAAAAATCTAATTAACCGTACATGTAATAAGTAGAGATAAGTACCTGGATAATAGTTGCCGAGCAGATATTTAATATGAAATCATATTAAAATGTAAAATAATCTCATTAATTTAGAATATTAAATTGTTTTTTCATAAAAATATGGTTATTGATTAAAATTTGAATATTTTATGCAATATTATATTCAATATATTATAATACCTTAAAAATAAAAGCTATATTAATTTTATACTAAAAGCTAAACTAAAAGTAAAAACTAAAAGTAATTTTAAATAGTTAGAATTCATTAACTTTAGACAAAATTAAACAATAATATTATACTTTAATTAATTATTAGACTTTAAATAAAATATAAAATAATATAAAGAGTTGCAAAACTTACGGAAGGCTTTTCACTGAGAAAAAGTGCATAAGAGGGCACATCCTTAGAGCAACCGGCGCTATGCGTCCGTCTCAACAGTTTGGCAATCTTTCCGGGGTTTACGAAAGCCATACTTCCCTTTCGACGGCGCGAAGACGACGGACCACCGCTACCGCTGGCCGTTGGCGAGGGTTCGGCCGACGGTTCCGGTGTTGTTGTGGTCTTGCGAGTGGTCAACGGCTTCGGCGATACGCTTCGTCTATTTTTTGTTTGTTCGCTCTAAACGTATTGTAAATGAAATGATGTTATCGTTTATATCGCACACACTTTATGCTAAAATAATGTTTTTTCCAAAAACAGTGTTTGATTTGTAATTACTGTACTTTTGTGATTGAGTTGTGTTTCGCAAGTAAAGTGATTCTTTATAAAAATCTTTGTCGTAAACTAATAGCAAAATTTAATTCTGTTTTGACTCCATTTAGTTGAAAACAAAGAAAATATATGATTAATTGAAAATTCATGAAACATAAAGTGTGGTAATGTATCACTATTTCTCTATTCACTGTTACATATCTAAAGATTAATTTATAATTAGTTGTGTTCAAAGCTATCGCAAAAAGCATCTTTGTCAATTTAAGCGTAAATAATCAATTGAACAATTAATAATAATGTATTGATTGTATCATTTGCTTACATATTAGTTTTCTATTAATTTAAAACAAATATTAGTTTATTTCCACATGTTGAATATTTTTTTAATTTTCTACTTCTTTCTTGTAAAAGTTTTAAACATAAAAATATATGTTGTAATTATTGTAGTTATATAAAGTTACTTTAATTTACATTAATGTTTCAATAAAAAACTAAATATTGTAATTGTGTTAAGTTTAGTCATCAGTATTTCTATACATATAGTAATTGCTAATTGCATTAATTACTTCCTAATGCCTTCTCTCTCTCGAGATCTCTCTCTCTCTCTCTCTCTCTCTCTCTCGCCTAAAGATACTATCACTTAAAACACAGTCACAAATGCATNTCTCTCTCTCTCTCTCTCTCTCTCTCTCTCGCCTAAAGATACTATCACTTAAAACACAGTCACAAATGCATTCATTAGTCGTTAAATAGATTATCGAAAAATATAGTTAATTCTCAGTAATCTTAGAGGAAAAGTGCTTTTTTACTGGAAATACATATAATATGTTTTTCGGTCAAAATCACAATAATATCCACACATAGAGTGTGTTTGTGTTTGAAGGCAACAAATGGGTTCAATGAATGCGCTAAATATTAGACTTTTAAAACAAAAATAGGTTTTTACTATAAAGAATTACCAAAATATATAAATTATTGCTATGTATATCGTAGTAAATGTTGAATGGTAATTTGCAAACACTATGGGGAACGTATTGGGAAACGTTAAAATGACATTCATCAATTGTTATACACTATATACATGGTAAATATTAATGAAATTAGAAATCTATGTAAATATCGATTAGAGGTTAGTATTGATGATGGTGAGAGATAATTTAGAGGTTAAGTACTTGTAATTAAGGGGTCGGGAGTGCCATTCGGGGCCGGATGTGGCCAATTGCCAGTTGACTGACACTCGCGACTGGAATGTGTGAAGTCATGAATGAATTGTTTTTTCGTTTCTCAATACATGTATATTATATTTACTGTATATATGCGATACCGATGTTGTATAGTATAGTATATTAGCCTTAATCTCATTATGAATGCAACACCGATTTAGAGCACCGGTAGGTATCGTTTGGCTGAGGGGTACTGTCTTTTCGTGCAATACATCCATTAATTATGGGGTCACCGGTGGTGAGCAATACATGAATACATCTCTATATGATTGCAATATGATATACACAGGCCTTACACACGTATCGCTGAGCCAAACATCAAAAGCTAAACGTTATCTAAGAATTGGTTGAATCGATAGATCGGATACGAAGTGAAGGGAAATACATATTTCTTGAGCGCAAACACCAAAACCTAAAGCCAAGAGTCGATGTCTGCCAGTCCTGCGTAACGTCTTAAATATGATGTGCCTTTTGTTGGCGTTTTGTGGGTTTGTAAATCATTTGGACAATTATAACACTACTTCTCGGATTACCGGCTCCTAAACGCTACTCTCTCTCTCTCTCTCTCTCTCTCTCTCTCTCTCATCGGTCTAATAGAGTCTGGAATTTGAGCACAACTTATAACTGTATTAATGAATGCAAAGAATCGTATCGTATGTATGGCTCGCTTCTGGAGGAATAGGACAGAGGACTGACTTTCTCGGCACTGACTTCTCATTTACAATAGATATACATATTTAGTCGTATGAATGACTTATTTGGTGCAGACATACGACAACCAAACATAAGTATAATCAATGTCTACTTTATTAGACTGAATGCGAGCTCTGGTATGGCGTATACACAGCCATGTCTTCAATGGCACCAGCGTTTTGGCACTGGTGTCAAAATTTTGAGGAGTGTTCACAAATACATGCATACAATATATGAACACACGAGCCGTACGTATGAAGTATATGAAAAGCGAGAGTGAAGTGAGAATACAATATGTTTTTGACAATCATATATATTATGGGCCAAACATTTTTGGCAAAACTTTTCATTTCATTGCATTCATTCACTTAACACTGTTTTCTATTGCCATTGAATCTCATTTTACAGACACTGAGTACTGAAGCGATGAATAGATTAATGTTTAGAGAGAGAGAGAGAGAGAGAGAGAGAGAGAGAGAGTAGCGTTTAGGAGCCGGTAATCCGAGAAGTAGTGTTATAATTGTCCA
>CAJPIZ010004178.1:0-10600 GCA_905368565.1 Medioppia subpectinata
TTTTGTTTTCTCATTTTCGCCCTCTTTAAGCAATTGGATGTCGTTTTTAGACACTATTTGCAGATCTCTTACGCCGACATCGGTTTGCTTGACATTAATGGCAGTCGTTATCTGTTGGAACTGTTTGCCCGACACTGCGATCACTCTTGGATTGCATACTTCGAGAATGAAAGGCCGTCCGCGACCTAACATCCGGACGTCGACGTCTTCACGACCGGAAGCGCTAAACTTGATTTGATCGCAACGAATCACTTGTTGGACCCCCTCTTGAATGATGTCCTGAACACTGCCTTCCATAAGTCGCTCGCCGTCCAGAAGCCACGGCGTCTGCGATAGACGTCGGCTATACTTCTGGTATCGGCCGGCGATATAAATGGCATTATTTGTCACTTTAATTGACTGTAAATCACAGTTCACTTTAGGGCCAGTGATTGGCCACTCGTGGAGCACGTCTTTGTCCATCACTTTCATCGCTCTTAATATGGATGTCTGATTGAGGAATGATTTTGTGTCCGATTTGCGGCACTTCTTCGGGAAGAATGCTTTTGGTGTCAAATTATAGAAGAGCTGACACTCAGTGTCGCTGTCTTTGTAGCCGAAGTCGAGAGAGATATTAAACGTAGAGTTGATGTCAAACGTCTTGTCCGCTAATCGCTTCTCCAACGCATCCGTGAGAATCACTCTTAGGATGTCTTTCACGGCATATACTGTCGACAAATCCAACTCTCGGTACGACTGATGGTCACTGTCTTGAGTCTCTCCGTTCACGCCATTAGTCTTATTGTAATAAAAGTCTTGTATCTTCTGTATAATCAACTGATTCCTCAAAGTGATGGCCACCGGAACCGATATCAACAACTGAAAAGAGTGGTACGAGTGTTGACACGACTCGCTGTACAGATAGTGTACCACTTTGTCCACAATATCATCGCAATACTCATCACTTAATAGATCCAAACACGAGCTGCAAACTCGTCGACTGTCCATCACTTGTCTGTATTTGTCACTCAACTGATCCGCGGGTGAAATGAATTCATTCAACAAATCAATGTTTGACTTCTTATAAGAGTTGAAGTTTTTAATGAAACCAAATCTAAGCAAACATTTGGCACACAATTTGATGTCATTTTGCAGACAATATTGCAATGCATTTAACTTTAAACTCATTTTACAATTGCTTTTAANCTGTATTTGTCACTCAACTGATCCGCGGGTGAAATGAATTCATTCAACAAATCAATGTTTGACTTCTTATAAGAGTTGAAGTTTTTAATGAAACCAAATCTAAGCAAACATTTGGCACACAATTTGATGTCATTTTGCAGACAATATTGCAATGCATTTAACTTTAAACTCATTTTACAATTGCTTTTAATTGTAAATCAAAATCAAATGTAAGACAAAAATACACAACAAATGCAATGCCTTTTGAAAACACGAGAAACAGTGAAACACATGTGATATGAGTGGACGACAACTGCAATACAATACAATTGCTTTTAATTGTAAATCAAAATCAAATGTAAGACAAAAATACACAACAAATGCAATGCCTTTTGAAAACACGAGAAACAGTGAAACACATGTGATATGAGTGGACGACAACTGCAATACAACTGCAATACACACACAAACACTGGCTTCACAATAGGGGGCAATAGTATTGCAATACTGGCATACATTGCCATACATTATGAATGGCACAGAATATTCTGACACAATCTGAAGTTTAGATTCTGAACAATGATTACATTATTGTGATGACCGGTATTTCGGGTTTAATACTTCTTATACCACAATCTGGTCAACACTATAGGCTTGAAAATGCATTCAATTACACATAACTATAAGTATGACATGAACTGTATGTCTCGTGAATTACACTAACTGTTAGCTTAGAGTGGAATAGTTTTGGTAAAACTTTTTTGTGATAAAATGTTTGATTGATTCGTAAAATTAAGACAATTATCACTGCATTGAAGCGATTCTTATCGAAACGATGAATTACGAGAGACGATTTGCAGCACTGGATAAGCGGTCGATATTAATGGCTATGGTTTACACATCTGTTAATTTTGTTGTCATTCACGAAGAATTGAGAGATCGATTGTATGAACAGACGAGTCGGTGGCAGATATGGCACTTTAGAGGCATCTTATTCGCCATCAATAGTCTAATGATTATCTTTGGTTTGTGTTATTATCTCATACTGTGTTTGAGAGCGTTATTGAAGTCAGTGTTTGGATGGAAAATATATTACTTCTGGTACGTGTTGTCCGCAAACATACTCTGCTTACTGTCCGTCACATTCGTCTCCATCTCATTGTTTGTATGGAATCCAGAATTTGCACAACTTTTCTACATTCATATCGTTTGCATTCAAATACTAATGATTCAAATAACAGAATCAATCTTTACTTCTATGAATCTCATGGGCTTTGACTTATCATCGCTTGAATTCTATTGATTCACTCATTCAACAGTTTAGATATCTTTTGACAAATTATTCAAATACTAATGATTCAAATAACAGAATCAATCTTTACTTCTATGAATCTCATGGGCTTTGACTTATCATCGCTTGAATTCTATTGATTCACTCATTCAACAGTTTAGATATCTTTTGACAAATTTGTAAAACAAATTCTGTATCTTATGTTTTAATATAACTTTACAACACTTTATGTTATTATTAATAAAAATTATTTAAAAATTTACTTCTAATTAATCAATTGATTGTCAAAATATAAAATGCCATTAAAACTTATACTTTAAACTTATCGTTCATATAAAATTCAACTTAAAATTAAATCAACATTTTTAAATAATACATTGCATTGACAATGATTTGTATGATTTGATTTTACAGTTAATGATTGTATGTCTCGTGCATTAAGTGATTGAATGTAATTCACAACTTGGAGTCGAATCGATGTTTTATTGCATTAGTTTTTAAGTAAAAATAATTCATTTTTAAACTTTAAACAACTTATCACTCGATTGAAGGCATTATCAGGAAATGGATTATAAGAGAACATTCAGTTCATTGAATAAGCGAATGATAATCTTCACCATAATCTACACGTGTATTAATTATATCGTCATTTACGAAGAATTGAAAGCAAATCAATTGATTGGACAGACAATTGGTTGGCAAATATCGCACGTCAGAGGAATCTTTATGACCGTCAATAATATGATTATTCTTCACGGTTTGTGTCAATGTTTGTTACTCTGTGTGAAAGCGTTACTAAAGTCAGTGTTTGGATGGAAAATGCATTTCTTTTGGTTCTTTTTATGCAAGACATTACTGATGTATCTCTCGGCCGGTTTGGTGTCCATTATATTGTTTAAATGGTTTTTACAATTTGTCCAACTCTTCTACATTCATATCATTTGCATTCAAATACTAACGATTCAAATATGGGATGCAATTTATACGTATCTTAAACTTATTGGCCGTGACTTTCCTTTATTTGTAGACTTTTAATACATTCAATAGTTTGCTACAAATAAATTACATTCTTGTTTCTGATGTCTTTATCGCAAATTAATTTATAAAATACTTATTCTCTTGTTTTATGTATTATTTTATTGTCAAAAATAAAAATAATTTCTCCGTTCATTACAAATAAATTAACGCAAAACACAATCGAAAAGTTTTGTTCTAAACTAATTGTTCATAACTTTTGAAATGACTAAAACTTGTTTAACAAAAGATATTTATTAATTAATTCAATCAAAAACTATAATACAATTTAATTCAAAATAAAACACAAAATAAAATAAATAAATGTGAGAAAACGATTGGCTTAGGGTTTGTCGCGAAGAGATTCTGGATCTATATATCCTTTGGATTTAGTAATCGGATGAATGAGACTTTTGCCGCTCAACCGCTCGATCCTCTCCTTATCCTCGAGCTCTTTGTCGAGTCTATGGACTCCAAACTTTACGAGTTTAGACTTCGTCTCGGCGTTCAGTTTAACCGGTGTTTTGGGCTTTTTGTCGGTCTTAACGGTTGCGCTGCCTTTAATCACTTCCTGTTTTTCCCTTCGCTCAACATCTTTGGGTTCAGTAGTGGTGTCCGTCATATAACTGCTGTCTTCCATATGTGTATAGTTTTGACCGAAAAACATCAAAAGGAAGAAGTATTTTATAAGAGCTAAAAATGAGATCCAAATCGTAAACTGAATTATAAGACCAATCATGAAAACGCCGATAATTATTATCAAAGCGTAAACTCCGCTATAGTTTCCGGGCATTAGGTCCTCAATCGGTGAAGTAATGTTGTTAAATGCAAACAGTAATTGTGTGCCAATCGATGAAATGATGGCCACAACGAAGACAGACATCAGATACAAGACTCGCACGAAAGCCCAGAAACAGTCCGTATTAACCGGTGGTTTGGTTTTCGGTTTGCGATATGTTTTGATATAACGGACGTAAACGTAGGCAATGGTATCCGTTATGACGAAAGACAACAAACCAGTCGCAGCCAGACCTCCAAAATATGTGATATATTGTAGAATTGAATCGGGCTTTGAATTCACGCCTAAGAATACCATCAAATAGTTGGCAAAAAATGTCAAATTAAATAGAAGTGCGTAAAACAGCGACACTTCAAACAAATCAAGTCTCGGTTTAATGGACACCGCATTCACACGCTTTCCAGAATCAGTCACTTCTTCTCCAGTCTCTTGTATTAATGGGTTCTCGAAGTTTGGACACAGAGTTTGCTTCGAGAAGAGTCTCAACTGTTGGCGTTTCACAGATATCTCTTTGGCGTCTTTCAGTTCATCTCTTCCTTTGATGTACTCTCGGATCGGGAAATACAGTCGCCTTCCCGTCCACTCGTCCTCTATTTCAATGCCATCCATGAATATAACCCCTAAAAGTGACACATTTTTATAATAATCAAAAACAAGATATAAAACAAGTATTGAATACCAGTGCTGTTGTGAACGGCAGACAATTTGGTGAAAATTAAGGGCCAATTCTTGTCAGACGTGAGAGTAAGGAATAAACGGATGTATTGTTTGCCGCAGATATCAGTCCTGATCTCCGAGTTATTCAATTGAATGGTAAACTCCACGGATTTGTCATTCAAATCAAATAATAGTATTTTGATTAAGACGTGAGAGTAAGGAATAAACGGATGTATTGTTTGCCGCAGATATCAGTCCTGATCTCCGAGTTATTCAATTGAATGGTAAACTCCACGGATTTGTCATTCAAATCAAATAATAGTATTTTGATTTCATTGCCTCTCATCTGAAAGTTGTCCATTGAATGGCTTAACACAACACTCAATAGATATTTATTTAACAACTTTTTGTCGTCATTTATCTTTTGTGCGGCTTTTCGTCGATAAATGCAGTCTTCGAGCACTTTATAGAAGACGACGAGAAATACGAGAACCCATACCAACACTCCGGCGACCAAACCATACCATTTGTCAAACATATTGTCAATCAATTGGATTTGTTTTGTGACAAAATTGTGATTTTGTTTACAAACCGTTAAACAAATTTAAATTCAATTAAATTTACTGTAAATACAAAATCAATGAATACAACAATTGTTTAGAGACTGATATTCACTATTGTTTAGAAATGTAACATTAATTCTAAACATTTAACAATGGATTCAAAATAACTGTAGTTTTGTTCGACTATTTCTCAATGCATTCAATACTAGTTTTAATTCAAATTAAAACAAAGTATGAAATGTTTGGACAACTAATACACGAATCGTTGTCTGAATTGCAAATATTCTGTATTGACTACAATAGCGCGTGAAGTGTGTTAAAAACGATCATGGTTGCATTTATTCAAAATAATAGTAAAATGTAAAAATTAAGATTTGTTCTCGATATTAATTGCATTACAGTTATTAATTTAAATTTCATTATGCATTACAACTAATTATTACACTAAATTTAAATTATACGTTATATTCAGACAATAATTGTTGGATTGAAACTATTAAGTCGACTGAGAAGTGTATTAAATAAAGAAAAGCGTTGTATTTGTATATTGTGTGCAATCTTTAAATTGACTTCAATTAGCAGACAACTGGCTATTAGTGATGGGCTGTTGTAGTAGTTGTTGTAGTAGTGACAGCAAAATTGATTCCAAGAAATATCCAAATCTGTACAAAGCGTCGAAAATGACTAAAACAGCGTTTCATCGCTCGGACATCACTATACAGACAGTGAAGAAGTTGACGACTAGAGCGCAACAGGATATGGCTAAAGCCAAGAGTCCAGAGGGTGTTGTAGAGATTTTTTCGCCCCCGTATAGTGTGGTCGATAAGATCACAGACAATGTGTATCTGACGGGCGCTGGAGGTATGATACGCGAGAATATAGTGGGCCTCAGGATCTCATGCATTATTAACGCCACGTATGAAGTGCCCAATTATGACGTTAAAGGGCTCGAATGCATTAGAGTTCCCGTATATACAATACATTGCTATTATAATTACTCGCAATTAATAAGCATTTTTTGTATTGATTTGAAATTATTTAAAATATGTGTTTAGATCGACGACACGCCCGAAGACGACATTTCTCTCTATTTGGAAGAAGTGGCGGACAAACTGAATGAAGTGGTGTCTAAAAATCGGAGAGCTATAGTCCATTGTGTGGCCGGAAAAAGTCGCTCTACTTCTCTAGTTTTGGGTATGTTTTATAAAAACAATTTGTTTATTAATAGCCCTTTAATTAATTGCATTTGCATTTATAACTCGATTCAAACCAAATGACAGCTTATTTAGTGAAATATCAGAAAATGACTTTAAAAGAGGCGTTCATTCATTGTAATAAGTGTCGAGAGTTGTGTCAACCAAACCCCGGTTTCTTCAAATCACTCATAGAATTTGAGAGAAAAATTTTAGGAAAAACTTCCGTTAAAATGACATTTATAACAATTAAAGGCGAAAACAAAGAGATACCAGACATTTATGCGGATCTCTTCCAAGAAATGGCTTTATCGACAGCAATGGAAACCAGAGATGCGGCCAAAAAGAAGAGCATTTATGAGTTGTCCGGAAGGAGTCGTTTGGCCTCAACTACAGAAACTTAATGTCTAAACATTTCATTCAATCGTTTTCTCGAGAAATTGTTTTATAAAATTTTTAATTCAAATATTTTTTATTATTAAATTCAGTTGTATTTATGTTTGCATTAGAATAGAAGAAAATAAAGCAAAGTTTTTACAGATATTCAGTGATTTTATGTACAAAATAATACCAGAATCCGTTGTCTCAGTTCATATCAATTACTGTAAAGTTTATAAGATTTGCAAATTAAATTGAACTGAAATAAATATGGTTTGTTTTTGTAAATTTTTATACAATTTCTATTTCTATACATTAAAGTTCTGAACACTTTTCATATATTTATTGAAAATTGAGTTTTATTTAAGAAATGGATAAAACAGTTAATGAAAACGTTTCCGATATAAATGACAATAAGAGGAAACAACAGGAGATTAAGAAACGGATATTAGAGACGACTCGGAGCGCAAAAGAGCGACAATCGGACGCTTACAATGAACTCAAACAACAGGGAAAGTCTTTGCGCGCCTCCGATAAAGCCGTCAATAAATTAAGACACGAAAGACAATTGGGAGACAAAGAATTGGATCAAATGAAAGACTAGCAAAATATATGTCAAAGACTTTTGTGTAATATATGCTGTTGTGGTTGTTGTCGGAAGAAGAAAAGCGCTGAGAAGTTGCCATCAGTTTTGGTGACAACGACAGAGAGTGAAGAACCAGATCCGGACGATCAGACGGTCGACAAGTTATGGACACAACACTACAGACCGAAGACATGGAAGGAAGAGATGGACAAAAACTTGAACCTCTTTAATAGTAAAATACACACCAAATACAGTAATTTGTTTGAAATAAATTCTGTTTCTTATGCTTTTTTATCACATATTTATTGTTCAATATTTATCGACAAGTTTTTATTATTTTGTATAACAAAAAATAAAATTACTTTTTCTAAAATTCATTATAAATAAATTAATGTCAAAACAAACACATCATTGAAAATGTGAATTCTTATTCAGAAACCAAATATCATTTGAAAGGAAAGAAATATTGCAGTAAATTATCTGATTATAAACAATATAATAAAAATATATAATAATTTCTTAAATACATTGTTAATTATATAAAATTATACTTAAATACTAAATAAATAAAAAAGGTTATCATTTATCCTCTTTATCCCAATCATTATCCCATCCCTCGTCAGTCCAACCCATCTCTCCACTCAACTCTTCATTGGCTGCGAATAAACCGGAAGTACTTTTATTGCCCGTTAAACCCATCAACTGATCAGCAATTAAATGCTTTTTCCCGAATTTAAAAACCGGTTCCATATCTGAAAACAAATCATCGATTTCATTGTTTTCGACCTTAAAATCCAATTCCTTTATATCGAAATCGTTTCGAATTAAAGGAATATCCTTTTTGGCAATCGTTTTCACTTTCACTCCATTTGATTGCTTTTCCACTTCTTTATTCATATCAGTCTTGTTGTCAGACTGTGTCTCCAATGTCTCGACACTAATACTTGTCTTCCCGTTACTCTCACTCAAGCCGTCGGTCTCTGACCAACCATTTTGAGCAATAATTTTGACATCACTTTTATCAACAATTAATGACTCGGGAGTATCGGAACCGACCAGCGATTCCACTTCCGAGCCTTCATTGTTAGCGTAATTATGTTTAGGAATACCATTAGTGAAGAGCTTAAGTCTTGGACCCAAAACAACATTTGCTCCAAAAATGGTTATTAAGTGCGAAATGGCTTTGAATGTAAGGGAAACCAACTCGTCGTTGGAGTCCTTCATAGCAATCAGTATTTGGGGTAAAACTAATTGACGTAAACACGGGTTGGATATAAATGAGGCATAATTTGGCAAATATTGCAAAAGTAATGAACGAATTCTCAAATCTCTGATACAATAGAGTTTACATATGAGAGGAATCATTCGTGTCTTGAAAACCTTTTTATTCATTAATGGCCTCAAAGTAATGGTCTCACCACAAGTCAACACGTATTGCATCTCTTCGTCGGAATCGTTGGCCGGAATCAACATAAATGGCAACAACTGGTCGTGAACTGCAGTGTTGGACATAATTAGACGAGAATTGACTATAAGTGAGATTAAGCTGAAGGTTAACTCATCCGACAATTGTCTCATTCTGTCGACAAAATCAGTGAAGAATTCATTCTTCTGGCTCTCAGTAAAGGATACAAAACACGTGAGAAATGACTTCATTTTAACGAACTCTGAGTTCACAAACAAATCCTCGTCCAAAACGCGTCTCATATTCGGTCTCTTCTCCGGACTATTACTTCCCATACACTCAATGGTCTGCGAGGACGGCAGCTCTGGTAGCAGTCGATGCAATAGTAGTCCCAAAGCGTAGGCATCCCTCCGATGTATTTGGTCCTCACTTTTGATGCATTGGATTTGCGGTTCCGACGCAATGTCTTCGGCGGGCAATGTGTCGGTCGTTCCCAAGAAGTGGTGATAACTCCACAGCCGTTGACAGAAGTCTCTGTCCTCCGATTGGGTGGAACTGAGACACAAAAGTGAACCCAATTTCCAGGACTCAGTCCTCTCCG
This sequence comes from Medioppia subpectinata, assembly GCA_905368565.1. NCBI lineage: Eukaryota > Metazoa > Arthropoda > Arachnida > Sarcoptiformes > Oppiidae > Medioppia > Medioppia subpectinata. Next base: position 9,652 of record CAJPIZ010004178.1, read on the forward strand.
AACGGCTCACGAATATTGAGTCCAAATTGAGATTATTGACAGACAATCGACACGTGCTGTGAATGAACGCCAAACTGTTGATGATATTGTGGACACCGCTGGCGATCATCTCTTTGTTCATGCGGTCGACCAGTGGTGTGATAGGAGTGACCCATTCGGTGACCACACACTTACGGCCCCGAAAGAGGCCGCAGTCGTAGTACTTGACGATAAACGGGTGGCGAATCGTCTTCCAGTTCTGGAGATGACAACAACGATAAGACAATGAATGGCATGACGTGTGCGGACACGACGTGTGTCCCAAATACTGACCGCAATATCAAACGAGAAGTTGTTGTCATTGAAGAGAAAGACCGAGAATTTGTTGGAATCGTGTTTTGCGTTCAGAAGTGAATAGTCTTTGCATTTGTACTCCACTTCCGAATCGATGGCCAACTTCTTGAAAAGACTCGCTTCCGCTCCCATTGGCTGACACTTGAGTGGACACGCGTTGAGACTATGATCACCACAACTGGTCTCACGAGTGGTTCGCAAGAAGAGCACAAACACTAAACGCTATGACAAACACACAGACAGTCTGTGTTGACAAACAGTGTTGGCATCCAATGGGCAGCGAATACACAGCCAATACGGGCGGCGACAGCCAATCAGCGCTGGCGTAGCGCTTGGCTTCGTGTGCTGTGCGCTGCGATTGGCTGCTCTGTTGTGCGCACTATTTACACATCGCTTTCGAACACTGAATACAGAATAACTAAGTTTCGCATCGAATTCGACGACTCTTTCCATCGATTCGTGATTTTGTTGTGTTTTTGTCATCACTTCTTGGGATCAATTGAAGTGACGCTCACTTGTGGTGACCATCACTACCACCACAACCGCCGACTCATACGATGACTACTCTTCAGAAACAACGCGACACTGAAGTGAGTATTGATTGAACGCATGACTC